>JAVKPL010014948.1:0-92521 GCA_032173675.1 Gastrolobium villosum | reverse complement strand
TACCAAGATCATATAGGCCTTGCTTTTAGAATAGTTATGTACAGGACCATGTGTTTGAGCAAGCATCATATAGGCATCCCTAAGGTACCAGGGTATGGGACACTTGGCATCAGTCCGCATAGGCCCACAGTTGGAATCCACAGAGCTCAGGTGCCATGAGTATATGATATCCACTGTGAAGTGCGCGCACGACGGTGCTAAAAGCGCAAAGGAAAGGCGTTATATACGCAATATATATGAATATGATGAAAAGGAAAAAGGAAAAGGAACAAGGATATGTTGAAGTGACTGTAATACTGTTATATTATTGGTTTTGTTGCCACACTACTGGGATTATTCTCACCCCTTCGGGGCTGCTATTTTCCTAAATGGCAGGAGGACGTAAAAGCATTTGAAGGCGTGATGTTTGCTGTTGCTTGCTGATGAATGGACTTGTACTGTTGCTGTTTGATTGATTGGATGACTGTAATGCTTAATATTTTGGTACTCTTGGATGACTGTAGACTTTATCATCTCTATGTTACCTTGAACTTTTATGAACAGCGACTATTTTGGAAAACGTTTGTGAAAGGAATTTTTGAAAGACTTAAGTGCTGAAATTTTTACAGTGCACCTTACGGGTGGTGTTTTTATGAGCAAACGAACTCCGATTTAATATTATTTTATATGCACGCGAAGCCCCCGACGTGCTCTTTCTAAATCACTTGAAATATTTTTTATCCGACAAAACAGAATGATAAGAATTTAGAAACGCCTTTCGGATTTGAATTTAGAATAAGAATCTCTGTTAGCTTATGTGATGTTAAAGACTCTAATTCCGCTTAGCAAACGACTCTCTTGGATGCATACAAGGGAGGGCGTTACACTAATTGGTATCAGAGCAGTTTGATCCATGGATTTGCTTGTGATTGATTGAATTGATTGTTGATTGTGTTTATCTGCTGTTTGACTGTCTAAATGTGCTATAGTTTAATTGTTTGAGTATATAGTAACTAGTGTAGTTAGATTGTTAAGACCGTTCTGTGATAAGACACGGATGCATAGTTAACTTATCCGAATTGAACCCGAGTACCTACTTGGGACTGCTGCCATAAATAACTTGCGGTGAGCCTGATCAACTCATTTCATGATATTGTGAGTGCAGAATCATGGCAGGTAGTCGCGGTTCAACTCGGGGAAGGTCTGGCGATGCAGAAGAGGATCTTATCACTACCATTGGGGGACTGGCAACATTCATTCAGAATATGAGCCAAGAATGGCGCGACCATAGGCAACAGAACCAGAACCAACCCCCACTGCATGACAATGCAGAAGAATTTTCCCGTCAAAGGTTGAAAGACTTCCGCAACTTCCAACCACCTATTTTTGAGGGTGAAGACAACCCTGAGGCTGCAGCGAAGTGGTTGCAGATGATCGAGCACATATTCGAACGCATGGCATGCCCGGAAGCGCAGAAGACCGATTACTCAACATACCAGTTGATGGGAGAAGCTTTAACCTGGTGGACTGGTGCGAGGGCTCTGCTGAGAGCTCAGGACGTTGAACTGACGTGGGCCGTATTCAGACAAGTCTTTTTGGATAAGTATTTTCCTAAGGCAATGAGAAGAATGAAGCACACTGAACTGCTGTCACTCAGGCAGGATAACATGTCGGTTAATGAGTACATTGCAAAATTTGGGCAGCTGATCGAGTACGCCAACTTTGACCGGAACATTTATGATGAGGAATGGCAGGTGGAGAAGTTCGAAAGCGGATTACATCCGGAAATCCGTAAACTCATTTTGACGACGGCTAATCGTACACTTCCGGAGCTCATCAATCAGAGTCGTCAGGCAGAAGGAATCATCAACGAGGCCAAGAATCTGAATAAGCAACCAACGCAATTCCACGGGGGAAACAGAGCAGGCAGATTCTTTAGAACGGCACCTGGTAGGGGTAGAGGCAGAGGTCCGCAGTTGCAGGCGCGGCCTGGAAATTTTAAGAGAAGCAATACTGTTGGTCAATCGTAAACTGGACGGCAGGGTGCGACTGTTTGTGCTACGTGTGGAAATAACCACTTTGGAGTTTGTCGCAAGAGCAACAATGCATGTTTCAGATGTGGCCAGCAAGGACATTTTGCTTACGAATGCCCCCGGAACGCTAATCCACAGCCTACGCAAGCACGGGTGTTCACACTGGATGCGAATGAAGCGCAGAAGTTTCCCAACTTGATCAAAGGTAATGTCAGTTTAAATGGTCACCCAATTTCTGTTATTTTTGATTCTGGAGCGTCTGGCTCTTTTATGGCAAGGCATACTGCTATGAGAATAGGCATCACCCCAACCCCGTTACCTTATGAATTACACATCAGTACCCCTACGGGAGGATCGTGCACAGCCTCAGAGATCTGCAGAGGTGTTACTTTGCAGTATGAAGGGAACACGTATACAGTTAACTTGGTGGTCCTACCGGTATTCAATTTCGATGTGATTATCGGTATGGACTGGTTGACGGAAAACGGGATAACGTTGGACTGTCGAGCAGGGAAAGTCATTGTTCCTGCGAAAGATGGTAATTTTCAACCTTTCTCTCTCATTTCTTTATTACAAGTTAGAAAAGAGCTCCGCAAGGGAGCAGCAGGGTATCTTTTGTCGATCGAGGCTGAGGCCTCGGTTGACAATCAAATTCAGAATGTACCTGTAGTTAGAGAATTCGAGGAGGTATTCCCGGATGAAATACCTCGATTGCCTCCTCATAGGGAAATAGAATTTTCCATCGAACTTGTTCCTGGATTTGGACCAATCTCCATTGCTCCGTATCGCATGGCGCCTTTGGAACTTCGCGAGTTGAAGAAGCAGATAGAAGAACTGTTGGCAAAGGAATTCATCAGACCGAGTACCTCTCCATGGGGTGCTCCAGCCATCTTGATTAAGAAGAAGGATGGAAGTTTACGTCTATGTGTAGATTACCGACAGCTGAACAAAGTTACGGTGAAGAATAAGTATCCGCTACCAAGGATCGATGATTTGATGGACCAGCTGAGAGGAGCCAGAGTCTTTTCCAAGATAGATTTACGATCGGGATACCATCAGATCCGGGTCAAACCGGAGGATATTCCGAAAACGGCTTTTAGGACTCGTTATGGGCACTACGAATATCAGGTGATTCCATTCGGACTTACAAATGCTCCAGCGGTATTCATGGACTACATGAACCGCATCTTCCGCCCCTTTCTTGATCAGTTTGTTATTGTGTTTATCGATGACATTCTGATTTACTCTGCTAATGAAGAGCTGCATGTGGAACATTTGAGGATTGTCTTGCAAATCTTGAAAGAGAAGCAGTTGTACGCGAAGTGGTCGAAGTGCGAGTTTTGGCTTAAAGAGGTCCAGTTTCTGGGCCATGTCATTTCAACAGAAGGTATTGCTGTGGACCCCAGCAAGGTTGAAGCTGTCATGAATTGGGAACGACCCAAGACTGTCACTGAAGTAAGAAGTTTCTTAGGTCTTGCTGGATATTATCGAAGGTTCATCCAGAATTTCTCTCAGATAGTGCAACCTCTTACCCGTCTCACTCAGAAGGATAAGCCTTTTGAGTGGACTGAAGCTTGTGAAGAATGTTTCATGGAACTGAAGAGCAGGTTAACGAGTGCTCCTGTGCTCACGATTCCGGATCCTACCCGAAAGTTCGAAGTATACTGTGATGCATCGCTGAAAGGACTTGGATGCGTGTTGATGCAGGATCGTATGGCGGTAGCTTATGCTTCTCGACAACTAAAGCCTCACGAAGAAAATTATCCTACGCACGATTTGGAGTTAGCAGCTATAGTGTTCGCACTTAAAATCTGGAGGCACCACTTGTATGGTTCGCAGTTTGACGTGTTCAGCGATCACAAGAGTCTGAAGTACTTGTTCGATCAGAAGGAGCTGAATATGCGGCAACGACGGTGGATGGAATTTCTGAAGGACTATGAGTTTGAACTTAAATACCACCCAGGAAAGGCAAACGTGGTAGCTGACGCCCTGAGTAGGAAGACACTGCACACTGCAACTCTGATGATGGAAGAACTGAAATTGTTTGAGGCCTTTTGAGACTTGAATTTATCTGTAGACGAGAGAGGGCATAGCATAAGATTGGGAAATATAAAGGTGGAGAATGAATTGATCAGTAGAATTAAGGAGGCTCAGAAAGATGAAGAGTTAGTCCGCAAATTGGTTGGTAACCAAGAGGTAGTAAAGGATGAGAATGATATTTGGAGATTCCAAGGTCGGTTAGTTGTGCCGAATGAAGAGTTGAAGCAAGAAGTTTTGCAGGAGGCTCATAAGGGTAAGTATGCAGTTCATCCTGGATCCACGAAGATGTACCATGATTTGAAGACCTCATTTTGGTGACCGGGTATGAAGCGTGATATTGCTGAGTATGTATCTCGATGCCTAACTTGTCAGAAGGTGAAGTACGAACATCAGAAACCTTCGGGACTCCTTCAACCTTTGGAGATTCCCGAATGGAAGTGGGACAGTATTGCGATGGATTTTGTAGTTGGACTTCCTCGGACGCGAGAAGGATATGATGCTATCTGGGTGATTGTCGATCGATTAACGAAGTCAGCTCATTTCTTGTGTGTTAAAACCACATACAATACAGAGAGGCTTGCCAGAATTTACCTGCAGGAGATTGTGAAGCTGCACGGAGTTCCTACGAGTATTGTCAGTGATCGTGATCCCAAGTTTACATCTAAGTTCTGGGAATCTTTTCAAAGAGCATTAGGGACCCATTTGAGATTGAGTACTGCTTACCACCCGCAGACCGATGGACAGACAGAACGCACCATTCAAGCTTTAGAGGACATGTTGCGAGCATGCGTTTTGGAGTTAGGAGGCAGTTGGGATAATTATCTTTCTTTGATTGAATTTGCTTACAACAACAGTTACCACTCCAGTATTCAGATGGCACCGTACGAAGCTCTGTATGGGAGAAAATGCAGATCCCCTTTATGCTGGACTAAAGTGGGTGAGCGAAGTATGTTAGGACCTGATCTAATTCAAGAAACCTCCGAACAGGTAAAGAAGATTCGAGAAAATATGCAGCGGGCTCAGGCCAGACAGAAGAGTTATTACGACAAGCGTCATAAGCCCCTATCTTTCGAAGTCGAAGACCATGTATTTTTGAGAATCACACCTACATCGGGACTCGGAAGGAGAATGGGAGTTAAGAAGTTAAGTCCACGGTACTTAGGACCGTATCTGATTATGGACCGGATTGGAGAGTCTGCATACCGGTTGGCTTTACCACCCAATCTGTCAGGAATTCACAATGTATTTCATGTGTCGCAGCTACGGAGGTATCTCTCTGATCCATCTCACGTGTTACAGCCAGAAGAAGTGGAATTAAAGGAAAATCTGACATATCAAGTGCAACCGTTCCAAATTCTTGAAAGATCCGTCAAGCGACTCCGCTCTAAAGAGATTCCTTTGGTGAAAGTATTATGGAACAACAGATCGGCAGCTGAAGCCACTTGGGAGCGCGAGGACGACATTCAGAAACGCTATCCAGAACTGTTTAACTCTTAAGTAAGTTTATTTTGCGGACAAAATTCCTATTTGGTGGGGAGAGTGTAACATCCCACATAATTAGTAAAATACATAAGTGTTATAATGATATAGATGCATGTGTATGTTTGATGGCTTGCGAATTACATGACCTTTACCCTAGGATGAGACTAAAGTAAGTTAGTGAAGTATTTAAATTAAATCATAGGAGGGTACATATGTAGCCATGTAACTTTCATTAAAACCATATGAGTAATTTGATTGTGTGTTATAAGGCTTTGGTGCTTAAAGGGCTTGGGAAGTGGGCTAGTGTGTGGACTTGTCATCTTTAAACTTGTTTTGTTGGATCATTTGTTTGTGTTGGCCGATGGCCCAAAGGTTTCTTGGATCAATCTAGTTCAGGCCAATGTGTATCCACTCTTGTCTCCCTTAAAGCCTTGTCCTACAAGGTTGTCTTGTGTAGCAAGGAACATCCACATGGCTAGGTGTATCATCCCTCCTCATCCATGCGCATAAGAGGGTAGGAAAATCTTCCAACATACCCCTTGCATGACCGCCACATCACCCTTAGCATGTGCACCATTTGACTTCAACTTCATTGCATGGAAGACACTTGTACTCCTTAGCATTATTTTGGGCTGCATCCTCCTCATCATGTGCGCACAAGGGAAGCCTAAAATCAGATTTTTATGACACAAATCTGCCTAGCTTGTTGACCAAGAGAACCACCATGCATGTGCACATGATGACAACCTCCCACCTCACCTCCTTGCATGCGCATAGAGTATACAAGAAGCAAACCCCTTGCTTGTTTTGACCAAGTTTGCAGCCCCACTCCCACAAGAAATCAGAAATCTTCATGATGCCTCATCATTCCAACCTCTCCTCCCTCTCCTCTTTAAGTGGTGCGCACAAGAGGGCTGTCCTCACTTTACAAGTGCAGCCAACTTTCCTTCCTCCTCCTCACTTCTCTAGCCGTGTAATGTAGGAACCATAGGAGAAAGAAAAACTTTGGTAACACACTTCCCTCACACTCTCAAAGCCTTGGCCTATACATCAAGTAAGTACAAGCTTTTTCCTCTCTTTTCCCTCACTGTCCAGCCTTGTTACTCACCCTTGGAAGCTGTCCAAAGTGTCCTCCTCACCATTGTATGCGCACAAGCCATCTACTAGGAAGGGTGAACTTGTTGTGTTGTAAAGCTAGAAGGTGTGGTGTGTGATCCTTGACCAAGAAGTGTGTGCTACAAGAGGTAAGCTTAGAACTTAGACCTCTTTCATTGTGTGTAACCATGTGTGTGCATGAGATGTCTCCTTGATTATGTTTTGTTTTGGATCCAAGAATGAGCATGGTAAAAGTATAATGGTGGAGCTATTTGATGATGACTTGTATGCTTAAGTTATGGAATGAAAGTCTCATGGTTATGCTTGATTTGATGCCACTGTTTTGTATAAAAGTGCCATTGTTTTGATGATAAATATGCCACTGTTTCGGTTTGACAAGATCACCATTTTGATGCCACTGTTTCTGCATAAAATGCCCACTGTTTTAGTGCCTCACATGCCACTGTTTCTGCATAAAATGCTCACTGTTTTAGTGCCACACATGTCACTGTTTTTGCATAAAATACTCACTGTTTTAGTGCCTCACATGCCACTGTTCCTGCACAAAAATGCTCACTGTTTTAGTACTTAATGTGCCACTGTTTCTGCATAAAATGACCACCATCTTGATGTTCAAACACTACTCTTTATGCCACTGTATTGGTGTCCAAGTACTCCTAATTATGCCACTGTTTTGATGATAAAAAAAAATCATTATTTATGCCACTATTTTAACATTCAAAAAGCACTATTTATGCCACTGTTTTAATGTTCAAAAATCACTACTAATGCCACTGTTTTGATGTGCAAATATCACCACTAATGTCACTGTTTTGATGATCAAATGTTACCATTCATGCCACTGTTTTGATGTGCAAATAACACTACTTATGCCACTGTTTTGAGGTTCAAATGCCATTGATTATGTCACTGTTTTAACGTTCAAATGTCACTGTTTCTGCCACTGTTTGGTGCCACTGTTCTGCCACTGTTTTGATGTCCAAAATGCTACTGTCTCTGTTTGAAAATGGTCACTGTTTCTGCTGTAAGGTGCTACCGTTTTCCTGCTGTAAAACGTCACTGTTTCTGCCCACTGTTTTTTTTAAGGAAAACGTCACTGTTTCTGCCCACTGTTTTTAAGGAAAACGTCACTGTTTTCGGCTCACTGTTTTAACAAGTATGTATTACGCAAGGAAACACCGTCTTGCAACATACCGTATGAGGAAACACCGTCTCATACTATGCATAAGGAAACACCGTCTTATGCCTCACACAAGGAAACACCGTCTTGTAACATACCGTATGAGGAAACACCGTCTCATACTATGCATAAGGAAACACCGTCTTATGCCTCACACAAGGAAACACCGTCTTGTGTGGCACACAAACATACATACATATACATGCAACATATAGCAAGTCATATCCACATACCATATAAAAGTACCATCCTCCCTCGGAGTCTGGTGGAACAAATGGGGGATTAACCCCAAGGACCAAAAGCTTACCTGACAAGCAATGTCCTCCAATAATTTTCGTGTCCATGGAGTCACGATCTTTTACAAAGTCACAACCTAGTTCCAAGATGTGAATACAATCAGTATTCCTATATACCAGTCTACCACGTTAAATTTCCAAGACTACACATACAAGAAACCTATACTTGATTTTTAGTCCAATTTATCAAAGTGTCCTAAACGGCCATTTCATAATTTTTCTTTTTTCGGGAACCAATACCAAGCATATTTAACAAAGACACTCACCTACAAATCACCCTTCAACTACTCATACCATTTAATCCCAATTTATACAACCCTATATCATGCATTTTTTTACAAAAACACAAGAGGGGAGTTAGGGCATTTACCTTAGAAGCTTTAAATCACTAAAAGAAAGACAACCCAAGCTTCCAACAAGGTCACAACCCTTCCTCAAGCCTTAAATCCGAAAATGGCAGCCATGGGTCCTTCAAGATATGTTTCTTTCTCATCCAAATGTAGCTACCAAGTTGAATGGATGAAGAGGAAGAAGGAGAACAAGATGGAGAGAAGGAATGAGAGTGATTTATTTGATTTCCTTAAGGATTTGCTTGGAATTATATGGAAGAAGAAAAGAAAAGAAAAAGAAAATAAAAGAACTCCCTTTTCTCCCCAGAGAGTCGCGCGAGAAGAAAGGAAAGAATGAAGGAAAAATGAAGCACTTTGGGGCTTTAAGTGGCTTTAACAATTAACTGGGTATAAGTTTATCTATCTCGCTCACTTAACTCTCATTGTAACTTTGCATACTAGTCCAGAATATTTTTATGGTAATATTTACCATTTTACTTTTTACTTTCGGGTAACTTTATTTACCCGCATTTCTACAACTTAACTGTCATTTTAACTCATTTTTCACCCAAGGCGACTTTATTTCTTTTTCTTTTACTTTCCTTATAATTTTTCCTCAATTTCATGATTAAAACCATTACTTCATAATTAAATCCAACACTACATGTGAGGGTTATTATACTATTAAACCATGCTAAGTTTGTTTCTGTTTTTGAGTAATTTTAATTTGTATTATCATATAACAAAAATTCAAAGAGGTTATTGTTTTAGTTGTAGATATATCATATAAGTTTTTATTAAATTCTTGAGTATCTGACAGCTGAATTTCTTGAACTTTTTGACAGCAATGCTAGGAATTTACATTGATAGCAATGCCTCCATTCTTGAATATTTACATTGACAGCAATGCTGGAAATGCATGTAATTAGAATATTTTGTCGCCTTGATTCAGTTTGTAGGAAAGTATGCTAATTTTTTTTCGGCCCTTCATTTAGTCTTTACCCTCTTATCACACTTTTCTTTCGGCCCTGTTACAATTACTCTTTGCATTGTCTAAATGGCCAGTGTTGAGGTAACTCAAAGATACACTTTATCGAATTTGTTGTAAACTCTGGTTTCATACATTATACTATTAGTTTGTGTAGTTTATTCATAAATGGCCAGTGTGAGATTGAACATCTTTGTGACCGAATATCATAAATATTTTTACTTTTATTATTTTATTTGTTGGGATGTTCATTCAATATCTTTAGAGCTATAATTAGAATATATATCTAAACTGAAATTGGATGTTGCAGGTTGCACAAGAAACAACGACATTGAACGACAATGAAGCAACCAAAACAAACCCAGAACAACCAGCCACTGAGGTTCCAGCCTCAGAACCAATAGCACGCGAACAACCAAAGGAAGTAAAAGCTGAAGAAGTGAAAGAAGCAACAATAACAACAACCGAAGTCCCGGTTACAGTGGAGACCAAGGAAGTGGTGAGAGAGGAGCCAGCTCCTCAGAAAACACAGGAAAAGTCTGAAGAATTTATTGAATATCCAACAACTGAAGAGACAAAAACTATTAAAAAAGAATCAAAAGCAGACGCAGAAGCAGCAGTCGAAGCAGCAGTGGAGGATGAGAAGCCATATGAGGAGAACAAAGCAGTAAAGGAAGCCACCACTGTCGAAAACACTGAAGCTTAATTATTCATGTGGTGAACTAAGTGAAAGCAACAAGTTTCTATGCCTTTGATTGATTGCATTATGTCTCCAAGCATGTCATTGTTGAAAAGCTTCTCTCTCTATTTCTGTTGTTTGTCAGTTTATTAATCACTAATATTATTGTATACCTACGTGGAAGCGTTCCACATCAATACCCATGAATTAAGCTAGTTGATACGAGAGATTATACCGACCTAAGAATAAAGTAGGAAAGATTATTGGTCAAAGGTATTAATCATACTTTAGTATCATTATTTTAAGATTATTGCTCAAAGGTTAATTTATTTTTTTATTTTAGTATGTACTACAAAGGTAGTTTTATCCCGACAAAGTGATGCATAATAAAGATTATACAAAGCTCACTAATTACATTTACGTCCTATTGCCTAAAGCTAGCTTAGTTACTGAAATTTTTTCTAACTCTGATTTGCACATAAAAATATATTAGGAGCTTGAAAAGTGCTTTTACTGAAGTGTTTGTCACCATCTGATAACATTAAGACATTGAGTTTGAGAATTAATATATATATGATTCATTTTGTGTATAATTCTATCTTGCCGGACTACACACAATAAATCAAAAAAAGAAAGAGAACATTGAAATTTGATCAACAGAATTACACTTCCCACAACTATCGGCAAATCAATATGCATTTGAACTTACCCTTCAGAATATCAAATGAACCAAATAAAGTTAAACTTCAAAGAGAAAGAGTCCAGTCTCTTTCTGCACGAACCCACGGTGTCTCCTTAAATAAGTAGGAAATAATATGCCAAACAACTGAAGGAATCCTCTTTTTATAAGTAGTATCAAACTGCCCTTGAATATATCATTATCATCAGCATGCTATTCAACTAGTAATATCAGCAATGACAATTGTCTGAATGAAAGGACATATAGAGTGAAGCCAACCAAATGGTTATATTAACTGTGAACTATCAACTGATAAACATAGATCTTACACATCAACAATGTTGTACTGGTTATATTGTAATATATTAACAGACCTTTGACATGGACGTGCAATACTACACTGGAAAGCAAATGCCAATAATGGAAATAAGTTTCACCTTCAACAGACTTTTGTCCAACGTAGCATAAGTCTACACATAAAGGTCCTTACACAAATGCCTAATTATATCTTCATATTAGAAATATGGACTCTACATAGAATGGTCCACATGTTGAGTAACACCTCACGTCTTGCATGCAGTGTCAATACAAGCCAATCCTCCATATGCCTCTGCCAGAACCTAAATAAGTCAATCAACATTTCTGAATTAGCAATTTTAGCGCAGCAAATATGGCAACCCTATTTGAATGTGTAAATAAGTCCCTGACTATAGTTGTGAATGCCAAGTAAGCTATTAACCAATACCTTAACAGGGAGGTTCAGACAACCATAACTCAGATGAGTGCCAATCACATTGACAGAAAAATGACATAGGCTGGAGACACAATTCTTCATGAACAATCTATGAAATGAACATGAAGGCCAACAAAAATGGTTATCTTGGTTACAAGTGCACATCTTACTAATTACACTTTCAATGCACCACGATAAATGTGAATAAAAATCATAAATCACTTAAACCAATTCCTTTATTTACTTATGGATTTGAACAGACACAATATGTTTTACTGTAATTTTACCATCATTTGTACAATATGGCTGTATAGATTAAGAATAACAACATACCAGGTCTAAGTAGTTCCGTCTGCCATGTAAGGCTTGATATCATACCAAGTGATGAGACACTTGAGAAACCAACTCCCAAAAAAAATCCTTGAACAATTGATTAACATAAAATCAGTACCAAGATTATTGTTTACCGTTTCCACAACCATGTACACGTAGTCCTCAAAAAAACCAAAACGGTGTCCATAAACAAGTATGTACAACAAAATGCTTCCATAAAGTGCAGTAGTCAAATACTGAAGACATATACTTCCAAAATGATTATCTTCAGCATATCTTTACTATGTACACCTACTCATGTAAGACCCAAAAAGGTTACCATAAACACCCTTATATGTTCGTAGGCTTCCAAAAAAGTCGAGTACACAATTACCGAGCATTTTCCAAAATAGAAGCCACAACCAAGACTCTCTCCTCATAACCTTCTCTCATGAAAACATTGGTTAAATCATGATCCTTCCCCATGATCATAGCAACTTTCACCCGTTGAGCCGTTGTCAGACCTTGAATTTTTTTTAATTCATCATGAATTGACATTCTTAGCTCCCTTCCCTCTGACTTATGTTTGAAACATGAAACCAAGTTGTCTATTTTGTCACCAGTCCTATTGTGAGACTGTGTAAGCTTGTCCAAGGCTTCAGAAACCACTCCAATGACTATGTCCTCGTTCCTTGCTCGTTTCTTGCCCTTTTTGGCAACAGAAGTAGATGCCATGTAAGGGTCCACAGTTTCTACAGCTGGAGGGTCCAGATCTAGAACATAATTAGGTGGTGGTTCACAATTTTCTTCCATTGCTTCATAGAAGTCATCTGCAATATTCCCAGTGTCATCAAACACGTCAGCATCTTTTTCCATATAATTGATAGTATCTTCAGGACCCTCGGCACTTTCTCCGGTAGCTACGTCCTTGCCGAATATTGGTCCTAATTCATCAAAGAAAGGGAATGGCTTTTTGAAAAGCCCTTTAGCATTGGGATGGGTCTGCAATGTAGCAAATCCGTATTATTAGTACAAGCATATACAGTATGAAAATTAAATAAAAGGAGAAACATGAAGACATAATGGAATCAAGATTTCACCTTAACCCAATCGTTGTATATTTCCTTTTCGACAACAATCATCTTCTCTTTGTCGTTCCAGCCGAAGCCAGATCCACCATTAGGTCTTGTCATTTCACAAATTGCATTGTAGTGTTTTTTTAGATACTTAATTCTCGATGTTATATGAGGGACCCTTTCAATGTGCAACCGGGGATCTTCGCTTGTATCATCTTCTCTAAATGAATTGCAAATCCTGATTTAAAGCCATTGTCTCCTTTCCATGATAACCCGATCTCAAGAAGACATTCCACAAGTGCTTTATCCTCTTGTGTTGTCCATGTATGATTACTACGTTTCTTGGACTGTTGACTATCCTCTGCCATCTAATGATTGTATCAAAATTATATACGCAATGTACAACACAAAGAGACAATATTGTAAGTTAGCACATCTTAAATAACAAACCAAACAGATAATGTCATGAACATAATACCAGAAATTGTCTAGAAGTAAATATTACATGAAACACAAATACTAGCATAATGTACTTTGTCAAACGGAATATAATAATTATATAGATGTCAATACACACAGAACTATCATGAGCCTAAAACCAATTATCAAACAAGTCCCCTCCACGTGTTAAACATTTCATGCGCCAAAGCCTCCCGTTTTGCTGTCCAAGCATTTGATGCTTCGACATGAGTTATCATTGCGCTTGCTGCGAACTCGTCGTAGGGCACTTGGATATCCACTGCCTCATCTTCTATAGGGTCAACTGCCATTTCTCTTCGTATATGGTTATGAAGCAAGCAACATGCCATTATAATCCTGGTCTGCGTTTTAACCGGATAAAATGATTTCCCTCTTAAAATGGCCCAACGCCCCTTAAGCATCCCAAAACATCGTTCTATCACATTCCTAGCAGATGAGTGTTTCATATTAAAAAATTCTTGCGGTGTTGTTGGTTGTGCTCCTTGTCTCCACTCATTTAGATGATATCTTTGCCCTCGGTAAGGAGTAAGGAATCCTTCCCCATTCATGTAACCAGCATCACACAAATAATAGTAGCCTAAAAAAAAGATAAACCACAATATGGTAAATAACTTGAACTAATTTCGCAAGTTAACTACATGTAAAATGGCCAATAATGAAACACACTCGACTACCTTTTGGCACCCTTAATCCATTGGTACGGGATATAGCATCTCTCAAGACCCTTGAATCTGCAGCTGATCCCTCCCATCCAGGAAGTACATAAATAAATTGACAATCTTGCGAACAGACTCCTAACACATTTGTTGCTATTTCACCTTTCCTAGTACGATATCTAGGCTTATCAGCTTGCAGGGGATTAACCTTGACGTGTGTCCCATCCAACGCTCCTAACAATTCTATAATTCAAAAACAAAAACATAGTAATCAAGACACATGGTTCAAATGAATGTTTATTTTTGCTAAACCACTAAATATAACATTATCTGTACTACTATGTTACCTTGAACCATTTCCACCTCTCATCAGTTGAATTTGCAGGCACTGGCTCTGGTCGTTTCAATAAAATCGTATGACATCGTAACATAGCCAATAATACCTTCGCAAATTGTCTACTGATTGTTTCACCAAACCTTATGAATTGTCTTTTAATTATCCTATTCTTCGTGTCATGAGCCAAAATGTGCAAAAATATTGCGACGAGTTCTTCCACACCCATGTGCTTCGTTGGATGAAGCCCCCCAATACCTTTCAGGAATTCACACAATTTAAAAAAAGACCTCCTGTCCATCCTTGTATTCTCAATACAAGCTGTATCACTCATGTAAACTATTCTATGGAAACTGATAGTCCTTAACGTCGACCTTCTATAACAATTTCATTTAACTCTCCTCCTAGCATTTCTCCTTCTTTCGAGATCAACTAATAACAAAGCACACATAGCAATAAACATCGTAGTGAGTTCATGCAAATTGTCCAAATAAGTAAGGAGTATGACAATGACACAGCACTCCATTTCACTCATCTTTGTTAGTGGCAGTTTCAGTATCTGCAAGCTAAAAATAGTAACACCAATTTTTTTGTGTCCTATTCATATCACTATTGTAAGTGCAAGGGAACCAAAAAAATTGAATATGACAGACGCAGACCAAAGAACAGTAATCGTCTTCTGTTATAGTGTTACTAAATTACTAGTTTACTATGTCCTTTACCAATTTACAACAGATTTTTATTTACATGAAATCATATATATATATATATACACACACTCCTGTGATCTTTTTTAGCGTCTTTCTTTAGTCAAAGTGATCTTTTTCTTGTGCAAGAGAAAATTGTATATATATTCCTGCATTTTTGGCTTTATGGGGATTCCTTTAAAAAGATATATTAGCCTTAGGTGAAAGCAGACGTCAAAGGCTACAATGAAAAATGTTATGTTATTTTACAACTTGATAAATTGCACTAAACTCTTTACTGACTTGAATGGCACTTATGTTTTATTTTGATAACCGCTTCTTTGCTCTCCTATTCTTATAAGTTAAAAAAAAAATTCTTATCATTTCTCATAGTAATTTAAAATAATTTTAATTCATGGTAAGTTTAAGGAATTTGGGCAGTCACATAATCCCGATATGGCACTTTAGAACAATTCTTCTTATTTTTAAAGGTTAGAACTGAATGATTAATTGATGTAGTAATTGTGATGGTTGCACAAACTAAAAGCATATGAATTGATTCATAGCTAATGGGAACCCAATTTACACAGTGGCCAGGCCATCTTCTATGTTTGCCTTCGTGAACTACTGGCCATCGGCCAACTCAAGGACTCCTAGGTGTCTTCTACCTATCTCTTATATATCAGTTAGTGTACGTTAATCATGGATATCACTGTCCAATATTCACCCCAAAAACAAGAAAAAGTTGTCTAAATGAAATAAAACCAAAGAAGTTGTAGTCAAAGAGAATTTGATGCCAAGTACTCAGAAAATAAAATATTCAGATAACAACCTTCACATCATAAAACTTGATGCCGTTAAAGTTTTATCAATATACAGTAATCGTTTCAGTAAATTATGATAAAAACTAGGAATCAAACAAATTGAAACTTGAATTTGTAATAAAGGACTACCTTGTGGAAAATACAAAATCAATATATCAGATTTTTGCTATTTATAATGAAGGAAAATTAAAATTTATTTTTTATTAAAATAAGAAATCAATATATCATATTTGTAATAAATCAGTAGAAAAATAAAAATAAAAAATTAATAATGATCTCCATCTGGATAGTATTGTGGCAAAAATTTCGGTTTGCAGAAAGAAGTACACATCTTTGAATGTTAAAAGGACATGCAACAATTTAACAAAAAAGGGGCAATATGTAAGGATCTCCATCTGCATGTGCACCACCATCATCACAGACATTTTCAGGCACGAAGATGCGTAAATAGAAAGCAGATAATGACCGACACATATAATAAGCACAAGAAAGACATGGTACCTCAAAGAAGCAAAAGGGTATGTCTTTCACACGTCTGAACCAGCTACTAAGCTTGTTGTCTTCCTTCAACCTGTGAAGTGAGAACACAGGTCAGGATTAACTAATAACAAAAAATCAGGTGGTGGTCAGGTATATGAGAGCTTCCTTTACCGACAACTTAACCCACACCGTCAACAATCAAGTGGACAACAGAGCAATTGGAAACAACTTAACAGGTTGGAAACAACTTAAAGATAATCACCCATTCAGAGCGATTGGAAACAACTTAACCCACACCGTCAACAATCAAGTGGTCATGAATTATTTGCCAGCGCGAGGGAAACAATGAATTCCATCCCATCGAGAGTCAAATTTTTCACCCACCCCATGTGTAAAAGATAATCACCGACAAAAAAATTTCCCACACTCCATTTTCATTATCCTCTTACCAAACGTGGTCGTCTGGTTTCCCCTACTCTCATTTCCTGGGCAATTTTTTTTTGCCCACGTACCAAATGCCCCCTTAGGCTTTGTTTGGGAGTTTGGAGGGGAAGGAAAGGAAGGGGATCCAAGGGGAAGGGAGGGGAGGGAAGGGGAGGAAATTGGAGGGTAACCCCTTCCCTTGTTTGGGAGTAAAAAAAATGATATGGGAGGAAAATGGAGGATTAATGAGATATTTTTACCATTTTACCCTTTTTTTTAAATCAATATAATTATTATACATTACTAATTAAATTTTGTTTAAAATTTCTAAAAATTATTTTCTCTCTCTAAATTTAAAATTTCTAAACAAAAAAACTAATAATGTAATTTTTAATAAAAAATATTCTCTCTCTAAAAATTAATTTCTCCTTCTAAAAATTATTTTCTCTATCTAAAAATTATTTTCCCTCTCTGAAGTGGTAATACATAAATTTTTTTCTCTCTCTAAAAATTATTTTTATACAAGTTAGAAGAGCTATTTTTTTGTGTACGTCTGTAAGAGGTATTTTAATTGACTGTTAAATGGTTTTCCTACTCTTGGAGATTTTTAAATGGCGAGCATCGTGGAGAAATAAACTGTTGAAATTTGATTTCTACTACAAGGTTTTTGCACCGGATTCAGGATACCATCAATGGCTAGTAAAGATTGAATCCAAAAATACGTGCTTTTTGAAAACTAACCAAGAAACATTACGGTTTAAAGGCATAAAGTTGAGTATTGCAATCATTCAATGAATGGAAACAAGTAGTCTATGATATTAGGAATAATCTTCATTTCTCAGTCACAAAATGTATCGCAAAAAATAAAATATAGATACCAAAAATTCATAGAAAAATGACATTCCAATATTATGAAAACAAAAAAACTGCAAATCCTAATTCTCCACTTAAAAAAGAGAAGTTCCTTTGCCCTTCTTATCGCCACCAATCTCAAAGTGCTTGCACCTCTGCAAAACAATGATAATTGCTTCAGCTAAGAATACAAAAACAAAGAGTTTGACCAATTAATAATTAGAGACAGATTTCAGAAAAAGCTCTAGAGCAATATGAACCACAACATCAACCAATTAATATCTATATAATTCAATTAATAGATAAACCCATTTCCTCAGCACTTCAACATACCAATTTTCACCATCTAAGTTGGCACCCACAACAACAATCTGCCAAAAGCCTAACTACACTATTAATCAAACAAAGACACCTGAATTACTCATTTTAGCATTGTATATATACAAAGCCTAAAACCCAATCAGAACCGTACCAGTACCCTTCAAGCTGACTGAAGAAATTAACAATGAAAAAAAAAATTAAGAATAACACAAAGTTCAAATGTTATTTAAAAAAGATTCTTATTGTATATTATATAGTGAGATTAGTTATGAACTAGTGCAATTAACGAGTTTAAGATTTACCTGTAAATGAGACTTAAGATGTGCTAAAGTGAGATCCTTCACATCCATTAGCTCAAGAACTGATTTGGGCATAGCCCCTTCATCAGGAGAAAGAAAAATTAGTTGCAATAATTCCTAATATGGAGTTATTCAAGACAAATTCCTAAACCATCAAACATTTGAATATGTTTCCCCATTTCTTCAAAAGAAAAATTCTTTCTGTACACATAAAAAGTGTTTAAAAAAATGAAGGCAATCTGAATATCGATTTTTATTTAAAATATTCTCTTTACTCTTTATTAATAAAAATGTAACATGCAGAAAAAAATATCAAATAAATATAATAATAAAATATAGATAAAATATTACAACTTCAACAATTACCTTGAGGGACCAACAGGACCAAGCACCATCTCAAGTAGCAAGTCTTTGCGTTTGTCTGGAAGACAACCAATCATTGCCCTAATCCTCTCAGGATTATCAAGAAGATAAAGATATGCACGGGTTAAGACTTGCCTCTCAATCTTCAAATCTTCTAAAAGTCTCCAAATTTCAGCTTCAGGAATTGGAAGCTTCTGCTGAACTTTCTCATAAATAACATTACTCTCTCTTAGAGTTGCATTACTCTCTCTTAGAGCTGCATTACCCTCTTTAAGAGCTTCAGCAATATCTTGAAGTGCCATTTTTAACCCTTCAACTTCTTCATCCTTTGACCTTTTAGCCCTTTTAGATTTAACCTCTTGACTGCGAGTATCTTGTACTTCAGGTGATGTAACTTCATTTTCATTGCCAACCTCTTGAGCACTCTCTAAGGTCATATCAATGGTTTCTATGGACTCAGATTCACCAGGCAATGGCCTTTTGTTTCTAATGTCTTTGGCGGTTTCAGCATGTTGTCCAGTGGCTCTGTCTCCTCCACACACGATCATCAACTTGTCATAATTATGAATAGACTTTCCCATCCACTCTTTTGCTTCAGGCTTAGCCTATACAATAATAATTGTAGAACAAATATTTTTAAGCAAATACATGAAAGGGATGAAAATACGGAAAGTTCATAATATACCTCAATTAGCTTTTGCCAAACTTCAGGCTCAGCGCACCATTGTTTTGTAATTGGGTCCCAAGCAAATCCACTCAAGCCATTCTTGAACAAGTCATAACACTTGGAAAAACGTCTTTTTACTAATTTCTAGCGACTCTTAATCTTTTCTTTCTCAAATGAGCGTCCAAATTTTTGTTGCAACTCCTTTATGATGTTTTCATATGCTTTGGATGTAAAGGAGCCACTAACTTTATTTCCATCATTCTGTTGATGCAAAAAAGCATCAACAAGAGCATCATCCATCTCTTGTGTCCATGTTTCTCGCTTAGTCTCCGACTCAGACATGATTCTTAAATAAAATTTGAGCAGTGTAGCAATTGAACATTAAGCATATGCAAAATTCAGCATTAAGTATAATCAATGTCTGACAATCACAAAATTGATAATAATAGAACAACATAAAATGGGTAACAAATATATTAATGATAATACACCCCAACTACAAAACATCAATTCATTAAGTCAAAAAATACATAATAATCCTAATCATGATCTATAAGCTCTCCACATAGCATCAGCTATAGAATTTCTTAAATTTTCTCCTAAACGGGTATGTTCTTCATCCTCATCCTCGTCTATATGGATATCTCCATGTTGTTCAGATACACTGTTCAGAAATCTCTTCATCAACCTCAGCAACCAACTCTTCATCAGGGTCGACCATCATCAAATAATTATGCAAAATGCAACATGCTATGATAATCCTATTTTGTGTCTTGATTCCATAAGTTGGTTCTGTGCCACTAGCAATAATAGGAAACCTTTTTTTCAAAACCCCAAAAGCCCTTTCAACAGCATTACGTAATGACGAATGGCGATGGTTAAATAATTCTTGAGGTGTTCGAGGTAGGTTTCTTGAGGAAAATTCTTTCAAGTGATAGCGTGTTGATCTGTAAGGTGTGATCAGCCCCTTTCTCAACATGAATCCAGCATCAAGGAGATAATATTTACCTATTAAAAAAATATTGCTAAGATATATCCAATGAAACAAGAGGAAAATTATAGAAAAAAATTACTAATTACCTCTAGGTATTCTAAGATTATCTATTCTGCGTAGTGCATCTTTTAGTATCCTTGAATCTGAAGCAGTGCCCTCCCATCCAGGCAGAACATAAGTAAATCTTAGATCAAATGAACATGCCACCAACACATTTTGTGTTGGAAAATCTTTTCTACCACGATATTTAGAGGCTTCATTCAATGGCACTTTTACACGAACATGTGTACAATCAATTGCCCCGACACAATCCTGGCATTGTTATTATAACATCAATATATTTTTAACTATATATGTTTTTAAATCTAAATATGAAAACAATTTTTTACCTTAAAAAATGGGTTAAACCGGTTGCTTCCAAGAATTTCTATAGGAATTTGTAAACCATCTGGTTGTTTAAGATATTTGTCTTCTAACTCCACTATTGATCGAAGCACACGATGAAAATGCCGACTAGTGGTCTCACCAGAGCGTCAAAACCAAGATTGAACCTCTCGGTTTCTAACATTATGTGTTAGGATATAGAGGGTTTTGGCAACTTCTTCCTCTATAATTACCCGTTGGGTTGATTGGAGACCACCCTCTCGTTCTAACATTGCACACAAGTCCAAAAAGGCTATAGGCCCCATTCTTATTATCTTACGTCCTTCACTACTAGCAATTCGCTTCATTATTTTTTCTCGTGCTCTCTCTTTCTCCAAGATCATTGTACGATCAACTATCCTACTTTGAGGATGAATTCTAATCATGTAGTAATAAACTACAAGGCATATGACATGAACAATAGCCATTCGACGTCTTTCTCTCCATATAAACAACGCACGATTTATCTTTTCTCGAAGATTATCCATCTATACATGAAAAAATTCCATACAAAAGTTAAATAAATTTTATTTGCGTCTCAGGATTTCAAAAGACTCAGCTTTGGCACACAGTCCTTATGATATGTAATTATCTCCATGAGGAAAGGGGAAAAAGAGCAAAGAGGGAGATAAATCTCAAAATAGACCCACTTCAGTTAGGTTTGACAGAAATTAAACAACTGAGACCATTCAAAAAACATGTTTTGAAGCATACCATCTTCAAACCAAAGAGTCCTATAACACCAATTTGAGAAAATCCTACATGGAACAAACAACATCGGTGTTCTAAATCTGACAAAACCATAATCTACAACTAGCAAATTTTACCAAGCAGAAAATCATGTAGCAGCACTCAGAATTGGAGCAACTTCAAGATATATCTAAATGCACGCTTACCCATCTTCCATTGATACACACAAGAAGCTCAAAAGATAGAAAGTAAGCAAAGCAGCACACACTGTTAAAAAGGAATATTGAGAACCCAGAAAGGAAGAAAGAAGCACTTCACAACAGCAATGAAAAAAAGGGGTGGAAGAAAAAACTACCGTTGAAGGTGTCAAGAAAGAGAAAAAGTGAGGTGAGTTAGGAGATGAGAGACACACCCAAGATTCTTCTTTCGTTTCTCTTCTCAGTTCTCACTCACAAACCAAAGAGTCCTATTTAAAAAATTGAAAAGTTAATATGAATAATAGTTGTACAAGTGAAAAGTTATACTGTAGTAGCCACAAACTAGAGGCAAAAAAGTAAAAAAAAAAAATTATTACATATATAAAAGAAAGAAAATATATAAAAAAATTATTAAAAAAAAATTATTACAAAGAAGAAAGAAAATCTCATCTTAGCTTAGGGAGATGATTTCCAACATGGTTGGAAATCATAAACTTGTAAGTGATGGCCTTCAATGACCTTATGTTTTATCTCTCTAATAATTTTTTATAGGCCATTCATGGTTAGAAATCATAAACATGCTTTTTGAGTTTGAAGCATGGTCAGTACACAAGACCTAAATTTGATTTACATATGAAGATATGGGTTTGGCGAGAATCAAACTACTAAAAACAAGGTCATGGGAAGATTTAATACCATGTCAAGGATCAATTGCCCTAAAAGCTTAAGATGTGACACTTATATCTCAATATTTCCATCTATTTTTTAAATCATTGAATGGTTCTTTCCTGCAAGGTTAACATTTTGGTCATTCAAAATGCTTGTTTATTTAATTGAACTTTAGTGGAAAGTGACTACCAAGCCTCTTTTTAAATGAAATGACACATAAGAAAAGAGAAAACTTGCTAGAAGCTCAACAAGACCAAAAAGTAAATAAATTGTCTTAAGTTAATGGAAAAAAAATCTGTACTCCTTGATGGCATTCTGCGTAAAATCATTGCTGCAAAAAAAGCAATCTCATGATTAAATAAAACATAAAATAGCTCTTGGGACTGCACGTGGCCTCCACTACTTGCACAAAGGCTGCAAGAGGAGGATAATCCACCGGGACATCAAGGCATCAAACATTCTATTGACTGTAGATTTTGAACCACAGGTCCTTTCAATCTGCAATTTTATTTATTTTTACTATTTTACTTGAATCAATGTTTCAAACACTGTGCTTTTGATGGGTTATTTTTATGAAAGGTTCTATGTTTTGATTGTATCAGATATCCGATTTTGGACTAGCAAAGTGGCTTCCATCTCAATGGATTCATCATTCAATTGCCCCAATAGAAGGGACATTTGGGTACTATTCTTTTCCATGATCCTTCAGTCATAGCTATCAATATGGTATAAAACCACTCCCCATTAAATTGTAACAATTGTTTACTGCCTATAAAAAGAGGGTAACTATAACATATCTTCCCTAAATTGTAACAATTGTTTTTATTGTCTTGTAAGAGTGCTCCCCATGTCTTCACATTCTATTGGCAACTACTTCTCTCACTGCCTATAAAAAGAGGGTAACTATAACATATCTTTTGCAAGTTCAAGGTTTCACCATTATACCATAGGTTCAAGCAAGATGGTTATGTTACCAATCAAACGCCTCCTTCTTGTTTCTTTTCTCTTACTTTGCTTCATCTCTGTTACAGCAAGAGGTTAGCTTACTTTCCTGCATACTTACTTGATCATTGTCTTTCCAAATTATAATTACTACTTATAAATGCAATTAAAGTGTCTCATTCATGTTTGGACAATGAAAAATATTTAAAGCATTCACCAAGAAAACACTACGAACACAGGGAGAGGCATTGCCCTGAGGATGCACCTACTTGCTTGGTGGCACTTCCCAATGGTTACAAAACACGCGTCCAATGGCCTAACAGCAGAGATAAGGTAACGTGCTTGAAAGGAATCCTCCAATCCATAACTAAATCCCCAAGTTTTTTTTTTGTTTTCATTTTTTTTGGTATAAAAAGTACCATCCATCATCCAACATGGTTTGCCTAACTTGTCTACATTCCCGGGAGAAGAGAAACCAGTTAAAATATCAACTGTTACACTACACACCAATAACATTCACTCACTTAATCACAATAGATACTGCTACAGCACAATATTATGTCCAATTTGGTTCAGAACATATATCAAACATCATATGGGCATTTAACTATCAAACAAAAATCATCACACAGAGGAAGAGGTTACTCTAAAAAAAATACCCAAAAACAAAAAAGCACAAGGAGTGGTGGCTGAGAGAGAAGCACCAAACAAATACCCAAAACAAACCATTTTAAATGGCATAACAAGAATGAGCTCCAGAAATCAAACCTTTTTCTTCAGCGACGAACGTGTGCAGGTCGATCCACTTTGAAGGTGCTTCCCCAAATTGCTAATACTGAGCGACCAAATCAAGAAAAAATGAGCATTGGAAGAGATCAAAGAAGCAAAACCCTAATTAGTGTTTGGTTACAGAGAAAGAATGAAAAAAAGAAAGAAATTTTTTTCGGTTTGATGATGTAGAGCGAGAGATTGGTCTAATTTGAATGAGGGTAATTAAGTAATTTAAAATGTTTTACCCCTTAAAACCCCCAAGTTGGGGGAACTTCAGTTTTAATAAACATGAGGGTTTTGGAGGGTTTATGAAAATCTTTAATTCCCTCCCCCTCCCTTTTTTAAACTCTCAAACAAGGGAGGGTATCACCAAAATCTCTCCTTTCCTTCCCCTCCCCTCCAAATAAGAACTCCCAAACAAAGCCTTAAGGGTTAGGAACCGGCAGGTAGTGGTAAAAAGAAGAGAAAAGTCTCTCAGCATCCGGATGAAAGCAGATTTGTGAAAATGGAAGCCTAGAAGAGATTCTATTATTTATATGCTGACAAAGGCTTTATTCCGGAAAGAAGTATTGCTCTGGATCTGCCTGATGACAATCCCATTCTGAGAAATATCCAAAGAAGGAAATGGGAGGTTCTGGTAGATTATGTTGAACTAGCCTCCAGCTCTATTGTTAAAGAGTTCTGTGCAAATGCCGATTTGGAGGATTTACACACAACTAAGGCTTCTTGGGTTAGAGGAGTTGCGGTTCCTTTTGATATAGCCACCATTGAGGCCTACCTGCTGACAAGTTTCCATCAAAATACTTCTTGTGAGTATGTTTCTCTATATAATAGGATGTTGCCTACTATGGGGCGTAAGCTGTACTTGGAGGAATTTCCTCAATTGACAGAAATGGTAAGGACGGGGATCACTCAACCATTCTCCGAATGGGACACTAAAACTAGTGGTATCCCGAAAAATTTACGCATGAAACACCTGACTGGTGAATGCCGTTTCTGGCATTGTTTTGTGAATGCCAATATCTTGCCCTCGTCTAATCTATCAGATGTAAATATTGAGCGGGCATCTTTGTTATACATACTTACTAGGGAGGAAAGATTGGACATTTCTGCAGTATTATCTAATCGAATTTATCATATGGTAAAAGGGAGTAGAAGGAAAGAACATCTGGGTTTTTCTTCTCTTATTTCCCATTTGTGTACTAGAGCAAGAGTGCTTATCCCTAATGATGAGGAGTTAGATATCAAGCATGCATCTACGTTGACTTTTGATACATACATCGATCAATGTAATAAAGCTGAGGTTGAGTTCAGAAGCAGAGGTCGATCTGCTAGTAGGCCTCCTTCTCCACGTGTTCCACGTATGCTTATTCCACCTCAGGTACCTGAGCCAAATGCTCCTACAACACATTTTGATCAAGCAGCTCCTCCTGCTCCACAAGGGGCTCCTACAACACATTTTGATCAAGCAGCTCCTCCTGCTCCACAAGGGCCCCCTCCTGCATTTGATTACTATGGCATGCAACAACAAATTTCCTGGCTCTCCATCCAAAATGAGGTGATTATTATGCAAGCAGAGTACACTCACCGCTTTCTAGAGCATGCTTATCCTAGTGTACCATATAGTACATTCCAGCCAGTGTACCCTGAGGTTCCACCTCCATATATGTATCCAGCACCTTACCCAGCTTCAGCTGATGTCCCCATGTCTTCACAACCATTTATGGACCCACAGCTGTATCGTCCTGCTCCTGACCCATTCCATGCTGCTCGGAGGATGGTGATGGAGGATTATGAGGATGAGGAGGGTTGATAATATCTCCTTGCTGACGGAGATTTTGTATATTAGTTTATTTTTCTGTTTCGTATTTATTTTTACTTTGTGTTGGTATATCTTTCTCTGATGTTTTAAGGTGCGCATCATAGTCTATCCTATATGCCACTGTTTGTTCCATTGTGCAGGTTTTTCATCCATCTTGTGGTCTAATAATTGCTGAGGACAACAATTCTCTAAATCTGGGAATGGTAGGCTTGCATCTTGGACCTACAATTCTTTTATCAGGGGAGATATTCCAACTTTTTTAATTTTTCTTATTTATTTTTGGTAGTTATATTGTGTGTTATAAGAAGGAAAAAAAATTTGGAAAATGTTTCTGAGCAAATCCCAGGTTTAAATGTGCTCATCTTGTTAATGTGCCTGATTGAATTTTAGGAAATATATTATATGACATTCTGGCATAACATTGCATAGACATAATTGGATTGCATGATTGCTCGTTTGTTTGAACTGATGTTGTGAAATTCTGATAATGTCTGAGGTCAATTTTCTTGAGTCTATATTGATACCATAGCTGTGAGATTTGAGCTTAAACACTGAATTTTCTTGTTGAGAGACCTCACTATTGTAACAATCTAGAACTTGATTCGTTTCTCTGTGATGCATGCATTGGTTGAAGTGATAAAGGCATTTTGTTCTTGTTAGCCTATGGCCAAAATAACCTACCTGTATGAATTTTTCCATTGCTAGCCCTTTGAGCCTGAACTTATTTCTTGATAAATGACCTATGGCCTGATTGATGGCTTAGCCTATATCCAAGTGACTTACCTTGATTGAGATTGAACTACTGATGTGTTGAAAATAAAACAAAGAAATTAAGGTAAGCTCCACAAAGGTCAAGTAATTAAAGGAAATGCAAAATTCAGCTATGCCCTTAAAATAAAGGGAGAAAAAGGAAAAAAAAAAAGGGTGAATGTAAAGAAAAGGTGCTTGAAAGGAATTAATTCCCGAAATTCTGTGGGAATGTTAGTGGAGCAAAATCATTTAGTTGAATGTGTTAAAGTGAAATAATATCAGTTTTTCAATCTCATTGTTGTTGAGCTACTAACCATATATTCCTACCCTTTACCATGGCCAAGTTATAACTTGTGAAGTCCTTTTGATCAACTGGTGCATGTGTTCAATTCTTCATTTTTAAGATATTTTTTTAGAATATGATCAAGCATGTGGTATGAAAGTAAACTGGCCTTTGAAGGCCGATGCATGTAAGGTGTAAAAACAAAATTTTTACTGCGGAACATACATGCACACATAGGTTCATGCTTTAAGACAACATGATGTTACCTTGTTTTTGGCCTAATCAGTCAGGGAGATCAGATGTCAGGCTTGAAGGGTTCAAATCCTCTAATGGTGATCCACACCACCGTTCGTCAATGATGCAAGAACTCCTTCTTGAAAGCCACCAGATGAACACCACAGTGAGGCTTGCTATGCGCACAAGTGGTGAAGGTGGAGGCTAGGTATTCTGTTTGGAAAGGTGTAGTGAACTACCCTACAGAATGGTGCATCAGATGAAGGGGAGTTGGCTAGGTTTTCTTAACAAAACCCTAAGGTGAGGAACCAGTATATATGCGCACACCTTGATGAGAGGAGGAGAGAATTAATTCATTCAAAATGAAAAACCAACTTTCAAACTTATTTGAAACTTGCACATGGAACAGGGGAGGATAAGGTGGAGCTGTTGCAAAACCAATTTTGCCAACAACCTCCAATCTTATCCTCATGAAATTAAGTTCAAAATAATTTAATCTTAAATTCATAAACTATCATATAGTATACTTTTCATGCGCATAATTCAGCCCTAGAAGGGGTCCAAATATATTGAGTAGTTGCATTCAAAATTTGAATCAACTCACCCACTGATTCCCTCAACCACCAAGTCCGAATGGAGCTTTGTTTTAAGTGATAAGATGACATCCTTATCACTCAAATTTTCGCACCAAACAGCCCAAGAATGTGCTCCAAAGATGCTTCTTGATCCAAGCAATATGTTCCAATAAGATTTTGTTTTATCCTTTTATTATGAAACAACTTTTCAAAGTCAATTCAAATTCGAATTCAAACACTTGAATTCAAATGTTCAAACATTCAAATTCAAAATTTCAAATTTCAAATTCCAAATTCGAATTTCAAAATTCAAATTTCAAAATTCAAATTCCAAATTCAAATTTCAAAATTCAAATTTCAAATTCAAAATTCGAATTTCAAAATTCAAATTCAAATTCCAAATTCAAATTTCAAAATTCAAATTTCAAATTCAAAATTCGAAATTCAAATATTTGATTATTTATTTAACTAATTAAATTAATTAGCAATGTCTTGGACTATCCAAGCCCATTATTAAGCTCCATGCGCCACCCACCCATTTAGGTGGGCTTCCAAATAGCTTCTTGGGCTAACAACCATTATTAGGCCCAATACCTTTAAAGCTAGTCCATCATGACTACAAGGTGTTAGTGTGTGACCCATTACGTCCAACTTAGCTTCTGACATAACTGGGCTTGGGCCCAACAAGCCCATAACCCAATTAATGACAACACAGAGCACTAGCAATGCTTTGTTTCCCCAGAACTAGTCAGATTAATGACTTGATCATCCTATTGCACATATTTGGTTACCGTATGTATTTCCCTTCGTCTCGGTTATCTTCCCATTAACCTAGGGTAAGGAAATGTATCAACCCCTGCGATTTAGGGTAAGCTTTATTCGAAATAGGGAATCTTTAATTTACTGACTCTAAAGGCAGATCATCTCATGATCTCTTTTACTATGCATAGATTCCCTAGCCCTGTGCCCTTTAAGGACACGCCCAACAGTATACCTATGAGTCTCCATGTTTCAGGCAGACGAGGCATACAATCAAAACATGCCTTCAAGAACACAGCCTATGTAATAACTTCTGTCTAAGGAAAGACATACCCAAACATAAAGAGATTACTCTAATGACACTATCTGTGAGATTTCCTCATAGAGTCTCTTTTTGGGTCTGTTCAGTGCGAGCTATACTCTTATAGGTCCACCCACGACTTTAGCTAAGATATCTCCATATCTGCAGCTCATGAGGTCTTTACCTTGTATCCATATACAAGTAGATAAGTCGTACTAGTCTTACCCGAGATCACTGATCCCCAAACTCAGTGTCTCTAGACTAGGAACATATAATTAGGAATAGACATGCAATATCCTTGAATCCTCATGATCGTGATCTCATCACAGATACTCAAGAGATACCTGTTCTATTCCAAGGGGTTTATCCAGTTCGTTCATATAATATTAACAGTAATATCGAGACACAATATGAAATTGAATAAATAGTGCTTTCATTTATTTACAATAGACAAAGTTCTACATCTAGTGTCCTTTATTTAATCAAAAGATTGTCTCTAGGACACCCATATACTAACAAGCTCCCACTTGGGCTAGAGTCAATCAGACCTAAGTCGTATTCGCAAAGCCTCATAATGACTATCATATTTTCTCTGAGAAACAGCCTTTGTCAGAGAATCGGCCAGGTTATCGTCTGTGGGAACATAATCCATTTTTACATCATTCCTATCAATGATTTCTCTAATCAAATGATATCTGCGGAGCACGTGTTTAGATCTTTGATGAGACCTAGGTTCCTTTGATTGCGCAATGGCTCCTGTGTTGTCGCAAAGCAACTGTATGGGCTCATCCACGCTTGGAACCACCCTTGGTTCGTTTATGAACTTCTTGATCCATACTGCCTCCTTAGCTGCTTCTGAAGCAGCTATGTATTCAGCCTCTGTCGTTGAATCTGCTGTTGTCTCCTGCTTGGAACTTTTCCAAGACACTGCCCCACCATTTAAGGTGAATACGAATCCTGACTATGACTTGCAGTCATCTTTGTCACTCTGAAAGCTGGCATCAGTGAACCCTTTCACTGTTAACTCATTAACCCCACCATAGACCAGATACGCATCCTTAGTTCTTCTTAAGTATTTAAGGATGGTTTTGACTGCCGTCCAGTGACCCTCTCCAGGGTCTGACTGGTATCTGCTCGTAATGCTTAAAGCATATGAGACATATGGTCTCGTACATATCATGGCATACATGATGGATCCAATAGCCGAAGCGTATGGAATTCCACTCATGCGATCCTTCTCAGGCTGTGACTTAGGACACATAGCCCTTGATAGGTGTACCCCATGACTGACAGGAAGAAAACCCCTTTTCGACCCTTCCATGCTAAACCTCTTTAGCATCTTGTCAACGTACGTGGATTGAGATAAACCCAGCAGCCTCTTGGATCTATCTCTATAGATCTTTATACCAAGTATAAAGGTTGCCTCTCCCAAATCCTTCATGGTAAAGTTTTCTGAAAGCCACTCTTTCGTTATTTTTAATGTGGGGATGTCATTTCCTATTAGCAATATGTCATCTACATAGAGCACTAGGAAGACGACATTACTCCCACTAACCTTTCTGTAAACACAAGGTTCATCCTCGTTCTTGATAAAACCGTTACTCTTAACGACTTCATCAAAACGTATATTCCAACTCCTTGATGCTTGCTTTAGCCCATATATTGACCTTTGTAGTTTGCATACCATATGCTCCTGATCTTTGATTTCAAAGCCTTCAGGTTGTGTCATGTACACTTCCTCCTTCAAGAACCCATTCAAGAAGGCGGTCTTGACATCCATTTGCCAAATTTCATAGTCGTGGTATGCTGCTATTGCAAGCATGATCCTAATAGATTTGATCATGGCAACTGTTGAGAAAGTTTCATCATAGTCAACTCCTTGTCTTTGACGATACCCTTTCGCCACCAACCTAGCTTTGTAGGTCTGAACGTTGCCATCTGCATCAGTCTTTCTTTTAAAGACCCATTTATTACCGATAGGAACTATTCCTTACGATTTAGGAACCAAGGTCCATACCTTGTTCTGATACATCGAATCCATTTCAGATTCCATGGCTTCAAGCCATCTTAAGGAGTCAACATCTTTGACCGCCTCCTCGTAGTTACTTAGTTCATCATCCTCAATAGTTTGTTGATTCTCAATCACAAACCCGTACCTCTCAGGTGGATGGATGACCCTCGTAGATCTACGGAGTTGTGTGTTTACTTCTCCATTGGAGAACGTCGCCTGCGGAGCAGACTCGGGTTCCTCAATCTGTTCTTGTGGATCTTGCACTTCTTCAAGAACAATCTTACTCCCACTGCCTCCTTGAGAGATCAAATCCTTCTCAAGGAACTCAACATTCTTTGACACAAACACTTTGTGTTCTTCCATGGAGTAGAAGTAGTATCCCTTAGTACCTTTAGGATACCCCACAAATAGACATTTAGTACTCTTAGCACTAAGCTTGTCTGATGTCAACGCTTTGACATAAGCTGGCGATCCCCATACCCTGAGGTAACTCAGGTTGGGTCTCTTACCACTCCATATCTCATATGGTGTGGTCTGAACAGATTTAGACGGTACCCTATTTAGAAGGTATGCCGCTGTGTCTAAGGCATATCCCCAAAATGATTTTGGAAGTTGAGTCTCACTCATCATAGACCTAACCATGTCTAACAAGGTCCTGTTTCTCCTTTCGGAGACATCGTTTTGGTGTGGTGTGTAAGGAGCGGTAAGTTGTGAGAGAATTCCATTTTCTCTCAGATAATCCTGAAACTCGTGGCTCAAATATTCACCACCACGATCTGATCGTAATGTCTTAATCATCTTGCCACGCTGTTTCTCCACTTCATTCCTAAACTCTTTGAACTTTTCAAAAGCTTCAGATTTATTTCTCGTTAGGTATATATACCCAAATCTTGATTTGTCATCTGTAAAGGTAATGAAATAAGAATATCCACCTCTAGCCTCAATAGACATTGGGCCACATACATCAGTATGAATGAGTTCTAATAACTCACTAGCCCTATGACTCTCAAGCCCTTTGGGCTTTTGTCGAATCATTTTCCCAGCTAGACAAGATTCACACTGTCCATAGGATTCCAAATCCATGGAGTCCAGGTATCCATCTCTATGCATCCTAGACAATCTTGTTTCATTTATGTGCCCTAGTCTACAGTGCCAAAGATAAGATTGATTATCCATCCTAGGTCGTTTCACATCTATATTGAGCACTTCATTTCCCATTTCCAACACATACAATCCATTTATTAAAGAAGCAGTACCATAAACCATATCATTCAAAATGATAGAAAAAGTACCATCCCTAATACTGAAAGTATAACCATCTCGTTCTAAACAAGAAATTGAAATAATGTTTCTAGAAATATGCGGAACATAAAGACAATTATTCAAATGCAGTAAAAGGCCCGTAGGCAAAATAAGGTCAGCATCTCCAACTGAATGAGCAGCAACCCTTGCTCCATTACCAACGCGGAGATCCACCTCATTTCTATCCAATCTCCTTGGGCTCCTAAGTACCTGCAACATATTGCAGATATGAGAACCACATTCGGTATCCAATACCCATGAGGTTGGATTAGCATAAGAATAATTTATCTCAATCATGAAAATACCTGAGGCAGAAGCATCACCATGCTTCTTGTCCTTCACATTGTTCAGATAGTCTGGACAATTCCTCTTCCAGTGGCCTTTCTTGCCACAATGGAAGCACTCAGCATCACCCTTGTCCTTAGGTGCCTTCTTACCCTTTTTCTTCTTGGATTTTCCTTTGGGCTTAAGGGGGTCACCTTTTGCAGGCTCCTTACCTTTTCCCTTGGCCTTGCTAGGCCCACCAATCAAAAGAGCCTGTGTCCTATCCTTCTTGATAGACACTTCAGCTGTTGTTAACATGATTAACAACTCAGGCAAGCTCACTTGCATCCCATGCATATTGTAATTCATGATGAATTGACTGAAGGAAGGTGGAAGTGAGGTGAGGACTAAGTCATTACTTAGCTCGGCATCCATGATGAAGCCTAGGTTTCCTAGCTTCTCAATCAGCCCGATCATCTTGAGAACATGGCTGCCAACAGACATGCTCTCAGTCATCCTACAAGAGAACAGTTCTCTTGAGGCCTCATACCTCTCATGCCTTCCTTTAATATCATACAACTCCTTGAGATGTACGATAATAGAGGGAGCATCCATATGCTCATGTTGCTTTTGCAGTTCAGGCGACATGGATGCCAACATGATGCATACTGCCATCACATTGTCATCCAAGTGCTGTTGGTGGGTTACGAAATCAAATTCCGCAAACCCTTCTTCCCCTTCCCGTGGAGCTACGGGTATTACAGCATCTAAAACGTAGGTAATCTTTTCGGCCCTTAGAACTATTCTTAGGTTCCGATACCAGTCCATAAAATTTGAACCTGTCAGTTTATTCGTGTCGAGTATTGAACGCAGTGACAGTGGATTAGTCATACTATAAGCTGAAAAGGATGTAAAGATAGTTTTAGTTAATATACGGTTATGTAGTTAAAAGAAAATTATTAAAGACTTGAAATAACTTTCCCCTCCCACTATTTTATCTAAGTCAATGACCCTTCCTTTTGACTTAGGGTTAATCTACTTTAGATTTTACCTTAGTGGGATTAAGAGTGCGATTATTTATTTTAATCTCCGTCTGAGACCGCAAGATTAATTTAAATAATGGGTTGATCTTTATCAACAATATCTCATACCCTCTCTTAACATTAGGTTGACAACTCTTTGTCACTTAGTGGTGCATCTCATGCAACCAATCTAGCACCATTACCCTAAGCACATAAGCCCGGTTGTGCCTGCAACTTATGTCTTAGTTAAGCATTAAACCAGCACCCTAAGTGTCTTACACTTCAAACACTACTCTAGCTCAACGAAATAGTGGGTCCCAACTGAGTTGTGGAGCACCACTATGTAGAAGAGTTTTGAGTAGCATTGGTGGTGGGAGGTAATCATATGCTTAATTATTTATTCCTTTTAAGGGTTCCTTTTATTTTAGGGTTAATTAGGTCCCATCAAACGCATATTATAAGTTATCATGCTAGTCGTTATTGGACAAACATAATAACCATACAAAACGCGGTTTGCCCAATTCATGCATACTAGACGTTCTAATCATACATGCATATAAACAGTTTATATTGAGATAGCCATGGTGCTCGTGCTTTTGTCCTTTTTGCTTCTTTAAGCAACGGCCGCTTGTCGTCTATACGCCACTAGCCTATTTCTCTAATTACACATAATCAAAGAAACTCCAAAACATCTTTGGAGGGACAAAATTACAAAATTTAAATTACAAATACACTTGTAAATTAAAGAGCGCGATTACACATTAATTTAAAATTCAAAAATTCAAATCCGGGCACCATGACCATCCCCTTCCTGTTTGTACCTGAAAAGTTCAAAACTTGCAAACACAAACATTATATTATCACATAATATTTTCACATATATTTTGACATTTAACATTTAAACATCAAAATAACATCAAGATTCATAATCTTAAATTTCTCATTGGCCGAGTTTAAAAACAATTTTAATTCAAATTTTGTTAATTCTTTCTTAAAGAAAACAAAATTAAACCATGCATGTAGCCACAAACTCCTTCATGGCCGAATCATATAGGTGACTATATGATAAATTTTGTCACAAAATTTCATGCATATAAACATGACACAATTCATGGAGAAAAATAAGAAATCATTCAAGGTACTCTTAGTACCCTCCATGGCAGAATCTACCCTTTCAAAAAGGGTGTTCCTTTTAAAACTTTCATAAAGAAAAAGAAACTAAACCATGATGCATAATGTTTTATGAACACAGAATCAAATTTACATATTCATAAAAACAAAAACTTTAACACTTTAAAGGATTTGTGATTCAAAATCCATATGCAGAATTTAAACTTTAACCCTTTAAAGATTTTTGACCGTGAAAAACTCCTTTCACAAACAAGGTACCATCACCCGCCGATGGTAAAGCAACCGGACTCTGATACCACTTGAAAGTAAACTGGCCTTTGAAGGCCGATGCATGTAAGGTGTAAAAACAAAATTTTTACTGCGGAACATACATGCACACATAGGTTCATGCTTTAAGACAGCATGATGTTACCTTGTTTTTGGCCTGATCAGTAAGGGAGATCAGATGTCAGGCTTGAGGGGTTCAAACCCTCTAATGGTGATCCACACCACCATTCGTCAATGATGCAAGAACTCCTTCTTGAAAGCCACCAGATGAACACCACAGTGAGGCTTGCTATGCGCACAAGTGGTGAAGGTGGAGGCTAGGTATTCTGTTTGGAAAGGTGTAGTGAACTACCCTACAGAATGGTGCATCAGATGAAGGAGAGTTGGCTAGGTTTTCTTAACAAAACCCTAAGGTGAGGAACCAGTATATATGCGCACACCTTGATGAGAGGAGGAGAGAATTAATTCATTCAAAATGAATAACCAACTTTCAAACTTATTTGAAACTTGCGCATGGAACAGGGGAGGATAAGGTGGAGTTGTTGCAAAACTAATTTTGCCAACAACCTCCAATCTTATCCTCATGAAATTAAGTTCAAAATAACTTAAACTTAAATTCATAAACTATCATATAGTATACTTTTCATGCGCATAATTCAGCCCTAGAAGGGGCCCAAATATATTGAGTAGTTGCATTCAAAATTTGAATCAACTCACCCACTGATTCCCTCAACCACCAAATCTGAATGGAGCTTTTTTTAAGTGATAAGATGACATCCTTATCACTCAAATTTTCGCACCAAACAGCCCAAGGATGTGCTCCAAAGATGCTTCTTGATCCAAGGAATATGTTCCAATAAGATCCTGTCTTATCCTTTTGTTATGAAACAACTTTTCAAAGCCAATTCAAATTCGAATTCAAACACTTGAATTCAAATGTTCAAACATTCAAATTCAAAATTCAAAATTCAAAATTTCAAATTCAAAATTCGAATTTCAAAATTCAAATTCCAAATTCAAATTTCAAAATTCAAATTCAAAATTCAAATTTCAAATTCAAAATTCAAAATTCAAATATTTGATTATTAATTTAACTAATTAAATTAATTAGCAATGGCTTGGACTATCCAAGCCCATTACTAAGCTCCATGCACCACCCACCCATTTAGGTGGGCTTCCAAACAGTTTCTTGGGCTAACAACCATTATTAGGCCCAATACCTTTAAAGCTAGTCCATCATGACTACAAGGTGTTAGTGTGTGACCCATTAGGTCCAACTTAGCTTCTGACGTAACTGGGCTTGGGCCCAACAAGCCCATAACCCAATTAATGACAACACAGAGCACTAGCAATGCTTTGTTCCCCCATAACTAGTCAGATTAATGACTTGATCATCCTATTGCACATATTTGGTTACCGTATGTATTTCCCTTCGTCTCGGTTATCTTCCCATTAACCTAGGGTAAGGAAATGTATCAACCCCTGCGGTTTAGGGTAAGCTTTATTCGAAATAGGGAATCTTCAATTTACTGACTCTAAAGGCAGATCATCTCATGATCTCTTTTACTATGCATAGATTCCCGAGTCCCTGTAAATGTCATCCCGATTTCTCCGGTTTACAGATAACCTAATCTCTCACAGAGATTTGACGAATTCCTTCAGCTTATTACCCTAGCCCTGTGCCCTTTAAGGACACGCCCAACAGTATACCTATGAGTCTCCATGTTTCAGGCAGACGAGGCATACAATCAAAACATGCCTTCAAGAACACAGTCTAGGTAATAACTTCTGGTCTAAGGAAAGACATACCCAAACATAAAGAGATTACTCTAATGACACTATCTGTGAGATTTCCTCATAGAGTCTCTTTTTGGGTCTGTTCAGTGCGAGCTATACTCTTATAGGTCCACCCACGACTTTAGCTAAGATATCTCCATATCTGCAGCTCATGAGGTCTTTACCTTGTATCCATATACAAGTAGATAAGTCGTACTAGTCTTACCCGAGATCACTGATCCCCAAACTCAGTGTCTCTAGACTAGGAACATATAATTAGGAATAGACATACAATATCCTTGAATCCTCATAATCGTGATCTCATCACAGATACTCAAGAGATACCTGTTCTATTCCAAGGGGTTTATCCAGTTCATTCATATAATATTAACAGTAATATCGAGACACAATATGAAATTGAATAAATAGTGCTTTCATTTATTTGCGACAGACAAAGTTCTACATCTAGTGTCCTTTATTTAATCAAAAGATTGTCTCTAGGACACCCATATACTAACATGGTAGTGTTATAGCTTTGAGTATTTGAGTGCTCATAATACCCTTAAACACTGAGTGTTGAGTGAACATTATTTATCTGTGTGAGGGGTAATCAATGTAGACTTGTAGCTTTAAGAGTCTGATGACATTGTTGGAAGCTTATGATATTGGGTCAGTCATGCATGACATAATGTGTCTGAGAATGTCTATGGATTGTTATGTTGGATTAACTGAATATTTCCTGGATTGAGTTTTGTACATTGCTGGGGGCAGTAACGTTTAAATCTGGGAATGGTTTGATGTGCCTCTGGCAAGTGTGGTTTTATAAGCTGGAAATTATAAGAATTGAATAATAAAAGAGCAATTTAAATACATATTTCCTTGTTATATTGATTCTTATATGTTAAGGGTATTTCTCACCTATTGGTTGTGTTTTTGCCGGAAAAAGAAGTGAAAATTATAAAAAGCCTGTTAACGCAATTCCACTCGGGTGCAGAAGAGTACAAATTCCAGCAATATGGCGCGGATCGGCACCATACTGGCACAGACCAGCGCCAGTTCACGAACTTTGCAGCAAAGATTTTGGAGTGGCGCCAATGTGGTGCCAAGTTCTTAAGAAAATCAAAAGTAACAGTGGAGTGGCGCTAGGTAGTATAACACCTCGGAAAAGTAAATGCGAATTTATGTGATAAAATGTGGGTTTAAAAGGGAAGGATTAGTGAAAATCCGTGAATTAGGGCCAAAATGGGCAAAAAGGGCAAAATGGTAAATTGCCAACCGTGTGTTCTGAGGCTAAAATACTGAGTTAGAGATTTCGTATGACAAAAGTAACACTGGAAATGGAATCAGGGCGGAAAATTGAGTGAATAGGCAAATTTGAGAAAAATTGATGAATAGTGATTTTTAAGTGAGAGATACTGTAGTACGAGTGTACCGATAAGTGTGAAAATTTTATGAGAATTTTGAGAAAAGAAAAATATGACATGGACTGGAAAAATATGTAGATTAAGAATTTGTGATAATAATTTTTATCGGGATTAAAGTTAGATCGCATGTGGGACCCGTGTGACCGAAGTCACCTAGCTTCCCCCTCCTTTCCCCACGCCCTCTCTCCTCTTTTTCCTTCTCCTTCCCGTGGGTTTCCTTTTCATTTGCAAAAACATGAACCATTCTCTCTTCCCTCACCATTTCTTCATTTCTCCACCAAATCACTTGATTTTGGTGTTGAAATCTATTGTAAACAACCTTCTAGATCCATTGGTAACACTTAGAAGCCATGAAACCACCTCCTTGGGGCGAAAATGGACAAACTCAGATTCGAACCCTTAGGTGTTCTTGGAGTTTTTGGGAGTTTTGGATCTCTTTTGGATTGATGGAGCCTTGGTGGTGTTCCTACACTTGATGGTGAGTATATTTGTGGTATTTTTGTGGTTGGTTTTGTAGATCTAGAAATTATGCTTTGAATCTTTAATCTTAGATGTGTGATGATAGAGAGCCCAAATGGAAAAATGCTATTAGATGAAAATGCCTTAGAATGATGCATGAAAGCTAGAAATGCTATGATAAATTTTGGTGAAAAAGTTAGGTTTTTAACTTAGGAAAAATTTGTGGAAATTTCATGAAAATGGCTAAGTGATGTAATTGAATAATGGAATGGTGGACCATTGGTATAGGTTGATAATATGATTACATGATTAGTATGAGTGTTAAAATGAATTGAAAAGCCTTGGGGCATACCTTTTTGGAGGAATCCGAATTATGATGAAAATTGAGGAAAAATGATATAAAAATGATGTAGTGGATGTTGAATGATTGAAAATGAGGTTTAATTGGAAGATAGTATAGTGTGGTAAAATGGAATGAGAAGAAAGAATGTGTGATTCATGATATAATTGGTAAATTGATCTATAAAAGAGATTGAAGTAAAATGAATGATTATTTGAGATTTAATGTTTGATTTGGAAATGGATTGATAATCATGTTGTGGATTATCTAGGTTGCCTCTTTTGGACGCTTTGGAAGCGGGTAAGCTTGGAGCTTACGTTTGGAGCATTGGCTCGGTATTGAGGTAACCATTGGAACTGGGGTTTAGCCCTTGTGTGCTCCACCACACCTAGTGGAAGGTTGTGGTTGGATTATGTGATTATGACATTGTGTGATTGTGTGCTTGTATGCATATTGCTTGAGTTTTGTGAAAATTGTTTGGTCACTGGCCAGTTGACGTGTGTTGGAGTTTGGACATCCGCTGGGTTCGTCCTTGTGAGAATGCCAGTCGGGTTTTGCCGTGGAGTCGACTCTGGGAGCGGCGCCAGGATGATCCAAACGGGGACGTCCGCCGGATAGGGCTCATGAGGAGTTCCGGTTGGGTATTGTCATGGAGTCTTCTCAACCATGGGAGAGGCGCCAGGACTGTCTCGGGAGTTATATGATGGAGTCCTTGAACATGAATCCATGAGTGGATGTTCTCGGGTTGTCTCCAGTTGATGGGTGATATTGTATTACATGCATATTATATGATGTTGTATTTGCACATTGAGTGAGCCATGGGGTGGAGAAACCTCCAGGGCCCTTGGTTTACTGAGATATATTTATATATCTCACCCCGTGTTGTGGGGCATCATTTCAGGTCAGGTTGAGCCTGGAAGAGTGGAGCATGAGGTGCATGTTGGAGGCACCATGGGATGAGCATTGGATAGGGACACATCTTGCATATGATGTATGCTTTAGACTTAGGTCATGAATCTATGCATGTTGAAAATGCCATGCTTAGTAAGCTCATGAACACATGTTAGATCCTTCAATATGATGTAGATGTAGGACATGAGAATATATTGTATATTTGAGTGAGCATGGGACTTGTCCATTGCCACATTCATTGTATTAGAAGCCTTGGTGAATATGTTGTAAAATGGACCATATTTGATGTGAAATGGCCATTATATTAAAGACTATGTAAATGTTGCCTAATGGAATGAAATTGCTTGTTTGAAGGGCCTAGAGCCTACATTAGAGTATGTTTAAGTGTTGTGTGGAGTATCAAGGGGTTAGGGATGGATTACACAACCCTTTTTGGGGCTTAAAATGCTGTAATCTGTCATTTTACTGCATAGTAATCGATTACCCAAGCATGGTAATCGATTACCATGCAACAGGGGACGAAAAATCAGCTACTGTCTTCACTGGTAATCGATTACTGAGGCTTGGTAATCGATTACCATGTGAGGTAATCGATTACCCAAGCTTGGTAATCGATTACCAGAACAGAGGAGGTCAAAATTTGGCTACTGCCTCATTTTTGACAGGTGGTAATCGATTACCACCCACTGGTAATCGATTACCACAGTGCAATTTTGAAAATTCAGGTTTTTCTTGACTTAAAGAAAGGGGCATAACTTGGTGGGTAGAACTCCAAATGGTACGTGGTTTGAAACCACGCGTAGCTTAGGTAAAGGGCTAGAACATGGTAAGAAATGAAAATAAGTTGATGAGTTTAAATGAGTTGAATAAAAAGAATGATTAGTGATGTTAGTAGACTGTTTGCTTCCGCGTTTTGCATTTACAATTATGGTGTTGTTTTAATTGATTACGGAAAAGGTAATGGTTATAAAAAGGAACACGAATAAAGAAAAAAGTTTACCCGTAATTTAATTAACCCAACTACTGTGATTGTAACTGCGCTTAATATCATAATCAATGTTAACAATACCGGTACGTAACGGGATGTTACAGGTAGCGCCAAAACCATGCTACCTAGCGCCAAACTCAAGCAAGGTAGCGCCACAATTCATGCTAGGTGGCGCCATTTTACGAGCAAGCTGTTCCGACTTTGCAATTTTGGGCAGAAGCGTGGCGCCGACTAAAGCCACACCGGCGCCAACTGGCGCCATTTTGCGGGAAAGAAGTACCGTGCTGTGCGAGGGTATTTTTGGAAGAGGGAAAAGAGCCTTATAAATAGAACTCTTCACAGAATCCTAAGGAAAGAAATTCAGAATTTTCAGAGGACGCTGATGGCTGCGCTCAAGAACTCTTCCACTGTTCATCTTTTTAATCTTTTTCTTCTTTTGTTTTTATGTTCTTGTTGAATTTTGGATTTCCAGCCATGTCAATGGTTGGCTAATTCTTTTTATTGTAGTCAGGGTCACGATCCATACGTGAACCCTTGATACAAAGGATTGATTTATCTTTATTCGTTCATATAATTATCTTTATCACTACTCTATGTGAATTTGATACTTTCTTTGTTAGAATTGATCACTCTAATAGTTAATAATAGTCTGAGGATTAGAACCCTGATAGGAATATTGGGGTTTTGATCTTGAAAGGGAGTAGGGTAACGATCTATATGCGTGCTAGGAATAGACATTTTATCTGATTGTAGATGTTTGATTTATCGCGTTCAATGCTTGAATCCATGCGGAACATTGCAAGGAATTGGGGTTCTAATTGGTGTTAAAGGGTTAACCCTGCAAGGAATTGAGGGTTAACTATTAAATCTTTTTAGATGATAATTTATCTGAGAAATTATATAAATGAATATTGTAAATTAATCCGGAGTAAAAAGCGGGGATCATTTGGTGAATGAATCCTGGCTACAATATTTTTTTTCTCATATATTTCAAATCACATCTCATTTTTATTGTGTTCTTGACCCTTAGAAAATACCAAAAAATAAGTCTTTATTTTCAGTTCTCATTTCCATCAAATTGACAATATTTGTCACAAACCGTATTTGAATTTTTCCATTCTTTAAGAGAAAGTTTAATTGATATTCGATCTCAATCCCTGTGGAGATGAACTTTATTTATCACTTTATTACTTGTGCGATCGGTATACTTGCCGGTGAGCATCACTAAGCGTAGCAATTAACGATAATACTACGCGTTAAATGCTTTAGTGGCTATATATACACTCATTATTGGGCACAAAACCCTAGAACTATCACTCCTACGTGACTTATGCGGCTGAGTGCACCCTTGCACTGTTCCATTGCTGCCTTCTTCCTCTTTGAGAGCCTTGTGGCCATTTCTTCCTCATTCTTCATGGTTTCATCATCCTAAACACCTAGAGTGAGTGTGCTTATGATTGGTGAGTGTGGGGAGTGGCTTGTGGAGAGTGTTCAGCCATTGTTGGTGAATGTTTTGGAGGGTTGAGGGGCTGACTTGGTGGTTTTGGGTTGAGAGAAGCCTTGTCATGGCACATTGAGGTCTAAGTAGCCATCTTTAGGTGAAATGAGTTAACTTTGTTGGTCCTTTTTCATATTCCTTGAAGTCTGAACTGTGAGGAGTCATTGGTGAGCTCCAAGAGCACTATTTCCTCTGTTCTTAAGCTTGGGTAAGTGTCACCAACCATGATAATGTGTTTTAGTGCTTTAAAGATGAAGTCTTGGTATGTTATTGTGTTAAACAAGTAACTAACCTTAACATGAACCTAAAAATGAATAAAGATGCATGCTTGGACGTTACAATGGGTTAAAAACCCAACCTTGGAAGGATATCTTCGCGAAATGCAGAAACAGCATTCTGTCGCAAAATATCCGGATATGATATCCGGATATAAGGTTCTGGATATCCGGATATGAGATATCCGGATATGCCCCCGACGTATATTCGGATATTCTGGGTTTGCGAAGAACAGTAGCTTCACTGTTCATATAGAAGGCTTTTGGGGGTTTGTGGACCCTAGTTTGATGAAGTGATACTTTTGTGATAAGTCGTTTAAGTCAGAACCTAGGTGGGAAGCCTTAAGACGTAAAACATAAAAGGAAAACGTAGTCTTATGTTTATGCGTATGAGCTATGACTATTGATATGATTATTGGTCCAAATAGATTGTGATTGTACTGTTTGTGGACGTTGAGCTGTGTGGACTCTTGGAATAGGATTGTGAGCTTACAAGGTAAGCTTTCGTGTCCTTGGCTTTGCCATTGTTGGTTCCACCATGTCCCATGGGGGGATGGTTTATATGCATGATGTTGTTTTCATGTATTATTTGATAAATGTTGTTGAGCTGTTATATGCGAGTGCTTGCGAGTGCCTTTATGATATGCATGTGGTGTTCCACTTATACGGTAAGCCTGAGTATGTGGTACATACAAGATGGTGAGGCTATGGGTGAGGTGCAAGCGGTGTTCCTTGTACTAACTATAGGTAATAGACGTATTCCTGTATTTCTCTGGCCAGTAGAATAGTGATAACACACATGGCATGAATAGCTGTTGCACTGCATAGTTTTTGGAACTGATATTGTTAAACTGTTTTAGAACTTATATTGCACATGTAAGTGAGCTTGGGGTGGAAGATCCTTGAGGACCCCTTGTCTTACTGATATTTCTTGTTTAGAGATCTCACCCCACATTTGGGGACGCTTATTTTAGGTTCAGGTAATTTGGGGGCTGATGCCTCTGGCGGCAGGAGGCCAGAGCTTAGTTGATTATATACTTGCTGTATGCTGACATGACTGGATATTGGCTGTTGTTTATGTTTTCTGTCATTATTATGATATTTGAGTTGAGACTGCTGTTGGGGCTATGTTGCCTTATTTGGTGATGCCACATTGACTTGTCTTTATGTTTTCAGTTGTTAATTGGATAATGTATCAGGATATTGTCCGGTCTACGTGTTGTAGTTCCGTGACCTTAGATACACACTTATTATTTATATCATGAGGTGTTTCTGTTAGCTATCTTGCAATTCACATACAGGCAATGTTTTACGAAAATGAATTAAGTAATTCAGTTTGGTAATGATAATGACGTCATAATTGAAAAGAAAAAGAGATTCCGCAAGTTTTTAATTAAGCGTGGCTTAATACGATGACATGTTAACAAACCGGGTTAACACGAGGTGTTACACTAAGACTCGGTGAATAGAAGCTGGTTATGCCAATGTTGCAACTAAGGATTCCCATGCTTAAAACCTAATTATGCCTTCGTTTGATCTTCTATTTATACGTAGGGTAAGACAATATGGCAATCTTATGATTAACCAGAGTCGTTCCCTGCACCGTTTGAAGGAGGTTGCCTCCTTATTGCTTGATCAGATGACAGACATTGATTTCCCCAGAAGGGGATAAGGTTGATCTATCCTCTAACACTGATTCTCGAGGTTGATCTTCTGACCCTTATATGCAGCAGCTTGGTTGCCTGCTTTGCTCCTTGTCACACTATCCTTGGGTTGCTTTGTTGTGCGCACAAAAATGTCATTTGCCTGCTTTGTTGCGTGCTGCAGTGTCCTTTTTGCTTGCTTTTCAGAGTTGACTACAAAAAGCAAAAGCAACTGTTAGTGGAATCGGAAAAGTTAAAATAATGGATAGCTCGCTCTTATCTTCTTTTGCTCCTTTTTTTTTTACTTTACACGCTGGCAGTCGTTTCCTCTAGCAAATCATCACTTATTGTATACATACTAATATTTAAGTTAAATCTACTAAAAAATGGCGGAACGACTGGTGTTCCGTGCTAAAAAACAAAGCAGATGGAAACGAATTTTTGTCCCATCAATATTGACACGGGATGGACACATTTCCTTAGTCTCTATGTCTTAACTGTTGGATCTCTTGGACTATTCATAGATTAAGCCTTACATCCCGCTTAGGACTAATCCAGATCCATAAGTAAAACAACTAGTATCACATGAAATAAATTACTAACTAGAACAATAAGAATATTAATTATTGGTGGTATATTTCTATTTTTTTTTTGTATAACCAGGAGGTATCCTCATTTAACCTTCTCCAGCCACCTTGTCCTCAGAATACGACCCTAGAGCTAACTCTTCATTGGAGCAAACGATGCATTGAAAAATTATGACTGGAGAGAGGATGAAACTAATCCCCCATTGAGGCTTAGAGCACAAAGGTTTTTCACCTCTAACCCCAAACAATTTTTCCAAGGATTGAACTGAAGACTTAATCCTTGGGACACAATTTTGTTTCAGATAAGGTAATTTTGTTTCGTAAAAACATTATACAATTAATTTATTTTAAAAAATCAACTAGGTCTAAATAAGAATTCTTCTTGGTCCATCTCATATAATATTTAAGGGTATAATATTTCTAATGTTGTAGGGATAAATTTTTCTTCTACATACACATAAAAGTGTATAGGGTCCATGTGCGTCCATGTGAAAAGAAGAGAAAAAAAAAGTACGGACTTCACATACTTTTATATATGTAGAGGTCTCAAACTGAAGAGGTGGTGAATTGAGTTTAAAAAATATTTTCGCAAAATACCTCACTTTCTTTCTTGAAAATGAATTTCTTGAGTTTATAGGATTTGACACAAGTAAAGTTTAAAGAATATAAATTAATAAAAGAAAATAATATGCAAAGTAAGAATTTAAATATGCTCAAGTATTCTCAGAATGCTTATGTAAAGAGATAAGTAGTTAGAGAGATTGCAAACAAGATATATCCTAGTTCGGTCACCACCACCCTAACCTACGTCCAGATTGAAGCCGCTTGATCAACTTTTCACTAATGGTCAAGCTTCAAGGGTGCTTGACTAATCACTACAACCTTCAAGAATTTTAGTTCTTGAAACCCTTACACTTCCACTTCCACTCACTTTCTTAGGCTATGAGCAACCTTTTCACTAGGGTCTCACTACCCTCAACTCAAATAAATAGAAGGAAAGTGTTTAGAAATGGATTTGTATTCTTAAAGTACAGATTATACAAGTTAAAGCTTATGGGTATTGATTAATGACACAAGAATGAAGCTTAAAAGGAGTTTTATGATCAATATGAGTAAGAACAAGTAATGAATGAGTTTGATTCAATGAGAATAATCATGAATGATTGTAAAATCAATGGAAAAGTAATTCTTATGTTTCTGAATTGCAATAAATGAGTTTATATAGGTGTTGGTACGAAACTAGATGTTGGAATGCTTACTGCCCAGTAAGTATTCAAATACTTTTCATGAGGTATTCAAATACTTCATCGGGTATCTGAATTCTTTTCATAAGGTATTTGAATACTTTGTTCTCAGCACAAGTATTCGAGTACTGATCAAGAAAGTATTCGAACACTTTCTTGACAGAACTTAAGTATTGCAGTTTTTGAGTTGCAAAGGATTCCAATCTTGTCTCTAATCACTTTTAGTGCAATTCCTTGACTTGATAAAATTGTTTTGAAGTTACAAAAAGTGTCAAGGGTCTTTTTCGTGAGTTATTCAAAAACTTTCAAGAGATTAGTGTCATGGACAATGCATGCACATAATTAAGTATTCTTTGAGCTAATTTATGTACCATTAATCAATTACCTTTACATTTAGATCTAAGCCCCAAGGATATAGTCAATCTTGATCTTTGATCTTGATCATGTGTGTTGATGGTTTTGCTTCCGTTGTCTTATTGAATTGCTTCCTTGGACTTTTTGATTGTTGTGAGTTGTATTATTCTTGATGTTGCTTCCAAGTTTGTTTGTTATCATCAAAACTCTTGTATAATTGAACTCTTCATTTTGAGTGCATTGGTTTCACAATAAATTTAAGGGAAAAGTATTTCTACAGTCATTGGAGATAACTTTATCTCTAGTGAGCGCAAAACGACGTCATTTTGGGTTATAAGATTAAGAAATTATAATGATAAAGACAAAAATAATTATGCAATAAATTAGAATTACAAAAAATCTTGATTTTCGTCAGAAAATGACGTCGTTTTGGACTCACCAGGAATAATTTATTTCCATTAACCAGAGAAATCCATTATCGTAAATTTATCTCATATAATATTATAATATAATATGATAAACATAAGGGTAAAGGATTTCTCCAGTCAATGGAGATAAAATTATTTTCAATGAGCCCAAAATGATGTCATTTTGGGATGAAAATCAACGTATTTTTATAATTCTAATATATTGCAGGATTATATTAGTTTTTATCATTATAATTTTTTTATCTTATAACCTAAAATGATATCGTTGTGAATTCACTGAAAAATAACTTTATCTGAGGAGAAATACTTTTCCCTCAACATAAATACCAGTATTTAAACTCAATTCCTAAACAAGTCGTCATTTTCCTTCCGCAAAAAATAGAGATTAACGGTCAGAATGAAGCGAATTGCCATCTGGGGCACACTATCCATTTCTCTCAGTTTACCGTTAACAAGAATAAGAAATATACGGTATTCAAAAAAAAAAATAATAAAATAAGAAATATACGTTTCAAATTGCATAACCTAGATAAGTACAAAACAACCTCCCTAAAAATATTCAAAAATAAAAAAATAACCCGAAAAACCAAACACGATAGAGAGAGAGAGGGAAAGTCATTGAACCCCCACATGGCCTTCCTTCGAAGACATCCAAAGCACATTACCAGCATCGATCAATAACACCCCAGTGACCCCACTACAGTATTATAATTCAATTCAAGGCTTCTCTTTCCTCTTTTTCTCTCTCTAAACCTCTCGCTCCTTTTTCTTCGTGATCTTTCCTTCGCATCTCTAAAAAACAAATGATGCCAGAAATAGATGGCATCTCTAACAAATCCCCTCAAATCTCCGAAATGTTCCAGAAATTCGCCCTCGCTTTCAAAACCAAAACCTTCGAGTTCTTCTCCGACGAAAACGCTACCGCGGTTGACGACTCCGATGGCTTCTCCCTCCTTGACTCCGCCGAAGAAATCATCACTGACCAAAAGGTTGTCGTCATCAAACCCGACCCCGACCCGTCCCACAACTTCTCCCCCGGAACTCCACCGCCGCCGCAAACCTTGCCGCCATCCCCTCCGCCCCCGACCCAGATCACAAACTCGGCCAAATCTCCCGAATCCAAATCGACGCCGCGTTTAACGGCGAAGCAGATCAGAGAAACGATCCACACTCTGATCTCTTCGATTTTTGCAGCCGTATCGGCGTTCGAAGCTTCCTACTTCCAATTACAAAGCGCTCACGTTCCATTCGTGGAAGAAAATGTGAAGAGCGCTGATAAATTGTTGGTTTCGAACCTTCAGAGGCTCTCCGAATTCAAGAAATTCTATTGCAATCCTGAGTCTTGTGGTTTCCCATTTGGGTCTTGCTTGGAGGCTGAGGTGGAAGAGAATCAGAGCAAGCTCAGGACCCTCGGGACAGTCTCGAACCGCTTGCAATCGGAGCTGGAGCAGAAGCACGACGAGGTCGCGGCCCTGAAGAGAAAGCTTGATGAGATTCAGAGGGGTAATGTGAACTTGTCTAGGAAACTGTGTGCTAGTACTTTGAGCCCTTGTTGTGATGTTTTGTTAACTGTTAGGGTGTTTGATTCTTTATTGCACGATGCTTCTAGAGCAACCCACAAGTTTACCAAGATTTTGATTGGTTTGATGAGGAAAGCCGGGTGGGATTTGGGTTTAGCAGCTAATGCGGTTCATCCGGGTGTTGATTATGCTAAGAAAGGGCACAACCAGTATGCACTTTTGTCGTATGTTTGTTTGGGAATGTTTCAAGGTTTTGATTCACAAGGTTTTGGAGTGATTTTGAATGAAAAAGAAGAAATCGTGTCAAATGGGCACATGCAGAGTTTAGATTTGGAGAAGAAAAATGGTTCATTAAAGCAATTGCTTGAGCATGTGTCTAGCAACGCAATGGAGTTGCTCAGCATTCATCCCGGTTGTGAATTTTCGAGGTTTTGCGAGCACAAGTATGAGAGGCTTATACATCCTTCCATGGAGTCGTCCATTTTCGTTGATTTGGATCAAAATGAAGCGGTTTTGAGCTCGTGGAGGTCGTTGAGTATGTTCTATGAGGCGTTTGTAGGAATGGCTAGCTCAATATGGACACTGCATAAGTTGTCCTATGCATTTGATCCTGCAGTTGAGATTTTTCAAGTGGAAAGAGGTGTGGAGTTCTCTATGATTTACATGGAAGATGTTACAAAGAGATTAACATGGCCAAACAAGGGTAGGGCAAAGGTGGGATTCACTGTGGTTCCAGGTTTTAAAATTGGAAGGATAGTTATTCAATCACAGGTTTATATAAGTAATTTCAGATGTACAGAGTAGTTTAACCTGGGTGCCTCTTGTACAATACAAGTAATGGCCACTGCGTTCAGATGTGACTGCTATGTTCAGGAGCTAAATTCTGTTGTTGGTTCTGGTCTTGTGAGTTGTTTGTCAGAATAAGTGAAATACATCTGAGTTTTGCCAGAATTTATTTCAAGATGCCTGGTACTGAACTACTAATTGAGAAAGACAATGCCAGTATTGCCATATGTGCCTGAAGATGCTTGCTTCTTGCTATGATGCTCAATTGGGAGCAATAGTGTTGGGGTCAAGTCGTTTGGTGGTTTGTGCCAATACCCTGTGAGTGTCGGTAGTGTTTTTCCTGGTATTTTTCTCGTTTCGTTCTTCTTTTCTCCAAGTTTTGCTTTTATGTTCTTTTTAGGTCACTTGTGTAGAGTTAACTGTACAGAACATTACTCTTATTCTGGGTACTCTAACTACATCATCAAATTGTGTATGTATCACTTATATATAACAAATAACAATGGTTTTCTCATTAGTAACTCTCACTATCTTGCAAGTAAAATAACAAATTGTGTATGTATCACTTATATATAACAAATAACAATGGTTTTCTCATTAGTAACTCTCACTATCTTGCTAGTAAAATATATAGAACATAATTTCATTGTACCATACTCCTTGAAAATAAATATATGTTTTTTTTTTTTTTGGGTACATAATAAATATATACTTTCTCTTGTACAGAATGGATAAATATCATTTAATTTTCTTCTAGCTTCCTTAATATAGCATTATTCTATGATTGATTTATTGTTCTATGATTTGTAATTTACTAATGTTACCTATTTCAGTTCAGATTTGAAAATTTTCTTAGTTTGGTTTGTTCAAAGGTCTTGTCTCTGTATTTGTGCACCACTTGTTTTGTGACTTCAGTTGTATAAAATATACTTTTTCCAGATTGATCATGCATGTTAATGTTCTTCTGCTGATTGCCATTAACGTAGTGCCAGTTGCACTCCCCACAAAAACTTTACGTCCCATTTATTGCATAAAGGAGATGTAACATATGCAAAATTATGAGTTTTTGATTACCAAAAAAAAAAAAATTATGAGTTTTTTATTTTAATAAGCTCCCGTAGAAGCATAAAGTCAGCCATTCGTGAAACCACAATAGAAAAGCACTTCAAGGTAAAAAGTCTGTGACTTGCAGACAATTTTCTTCCAAGCTTGAAAAGAGAGGATGAAGCAACTCTGTGATTAGAGTTTCTTTATTAGGTGGTTCTCTAACTAGAGTAAAGCAACATCCCAGGTACAATCATTGACATAAATTTTTTATAGAAAAAAAATTCAGTCAAAATTATTGATATAATCTAAATTCTGTCAAATATTTTCATTTCTGTCCAAAATTTTGACGAAACACATTTCCATTGAAAAGTTTCGACATAAAATAATTACGTCAAAATTTTTTACTGAAAACATTTTCATCAAAATTTTCAGCAAAATTTTTTGAGGAAAAATATTTCCACCAGAATTTGTGACTAAAAACATTTCCGTAATAAATTTGATGAAATTTTTTTTGGTCAAAATTCTTTATGGAATCTAAATTTCATCAAAATATTTCACAAAAAATCATATTCATCAAAAAATTTGATGAAAAATATTTCCATCAAAATTTTCAATGAAGTACATTTCCATCAAAAATTTTGACAAAAAAACATTCATCAAAATTCTTTACAGAATATAAATTCCATCGAAATTTTTCGACGGAAACATTTTCGTTAAATTTTTTGACAAAAAAACATTTCCGTCGAAATTTTTAACGAAATACATTACCATCGAAAACGGAAGACATTTTCATCAAGTTTTTTGATAAAAAAACATTTCCATCAAAATTTTCAATGGAACACATTTTTATAAAAAAAATTCGACAGAAAATGTTTCCGTAAAAAATTTTGACGAAAAATATTTCAATAAATTTTTTTGATAGAAACAATATTCTGTCAAAATTCTTTACAAAATCTAAAATTAATCGAAAATTTCGAATGAAACATTTCCCTCAAAAATCTTGACAAAAAAATTTCCGTCGGAATTTTGGTCAGAGTACATTTCTATCGAAATTTTGAACGGAAACCTCAAGATTCATATTGGAATAATGGGTCTTCAAATCTTAACGAGCTCATGCACCTCTGAACCTCCCACCAGCAAGAGAAGCTTGGACTTACAGCTATGGCACAGAGACCATTTCTCGTCACAGTTACAACACAAATTCAGTTCTCGATGTTTTTGCAACTCATCATGTGTCAGACGCTTAATAGGAATTGATGATGAAGGGAGTAGAACTTGATTGCTTGTAACACTTGAAGGTAACAAGTTCGAGCTTTGGTTGTGGCCGCTGCTGCAAAAGTTGCTTGATTCTGTAGTGGATAACGTTTCTCTGTCAATTGAAACAAGAATTTGAGCTCAGTATGATAAGCTTCGTAAGTGATTGCTAATTGCATCGCATGGTGCAACGTGACAGGTGCATGAAACTGTATAGCTCTGCGTAAATCAGCATTTAATCTCGAAACAAATAAGCTTTTAGCCAATCATCCGTAACACTAAACTTGGTTTATAAGAGCTTCGAATTTGCACATGTAGAAGGTTAGCATCCCTGTTTATGTGAGCTTTGATAAAGCTTCTTTTAGATCAGTGTAATCTGTAGCCATAAAACTCTGACACAGCAACTTCGAACTCGTTCCAAGAACGTGTAGTACGTCCATTATAAAGCCATTGAAAACAAGGGGTGGCAACTCCTTTTCCATGTGCACACCAGCAATCTGCACTTTCAAGGAATTCACTGCAAATTGAAGAACAATTCTGCCTTGAAGATCAGACCATTTGGATCGGAGCCATTGAATTGTGGAACCTCCATTTTGAAATATCGCAGCAAGGAATGAGGATCGTTTGGATCAAAACAAACATTAGGTCGAGAGTGTCTGGGAGTTTTGAGGGGAATATGGAGCTGATCCTTTAGGCTTTGTTTGGGAGTTTGGAGCGGAAGGGAAGGAAGGGGAAATAAGGGGGAGGGAGGGGAAGGAAGGGAAGGGAATTGGAGGGTATTCCCTTCCCTTGTTTGGGAGTTAAAAAAGGGCAAGGGAGGAAAATGGAGGGTTAATGAGATATTTTTACCATTTTACCCATTTTTAAAATTAATATATTTATTATATTTTACAAACTAAATTAAATTTAAAATTTCTAACAAAATTATTTTTGTACTGTTCACATATTAAAAAAGATAATATTTTTTATGAAATTTCTACGCTGCAAGCTACAACAAAATTTCGTCAGAATACTCTTCGTCGAAAAGTGACGGAAATTTTTCTCCAATGAAAATTTTTACAAAAATAAATTTTCTATCGAAATTTAGTTTCTGGCAAAAATTTTGACGAAAATGATTTCCTCCATGAAATGCTTTAAATGTAAAAAATATTTCATCAAAAATTTTGACGGAATGTTTTTCGTTCAAAATTTCGATGGAAATGTGTTCTGATGAAAATTTTGACGGAAATTGTTTTGTCAAATATTTTGAGAGAAATGTTTCATTCGAAACTTTCGACGAAATTTAGATTCAGTAAAGAATTTTGATAGAATATTTTTTCCGTCAAACATTTTAATCGAAATATTTTTCGTCAATTTTTTTTACGGAAAAATTTTATGTTGAAATTTTTTGACAGAAATGTGTTCTGTTGAAAATTTTGATAGAAATATTTTTTATCAAAAATTTTGACGAAAATATTTTCCGTCGAAAATTTTCGATGAAAATGTGTTTCCTTAAATATTCGACTGAAAATTTTTGTCAAAAAATTTAGCAAAAATATTTTCGTCGAAAACTTTTGACGGAATGTAAATTCTGTAAAGAATTTTGATGAAACTTTTCGGTGGAGATGTGTTTCGTCAAATTTTGGACGAAAAAATTTTCGTTGAAAGTTTTAACAGAATTTAGATTCGTCAATAGTTTTGACTGAATTCTTTCCCGTAAAAAATTTATGTCAGTGATTATGACAAAATCTTGTTTCGTCTTTAGTTTTGATGAAAAAATTTTGACGTATGTGATTTTCATAAAAAATTTCATTATTATTTTTGACGAAATATTTTTCGTCGATAAATTTTATCAGTATTTGAGACTATTTTAAAAATGTCACATTAAAAATGTTTCACATTTATGTAATTTTTACATTTTAATGCTAAGGGTAGATAAATAATTTTTAATATTTCCCTCCTCAAACCCCCCAAATTGGGGGAACTTTAATTTTATGAAGAAGGAGGGTTTTGGAGGGTTTAGTAAAAATCCCCAATTCCTTCCCCTCCTTTTTTTAAACTCACAAACAAGGGAAGAGCTTACTGAAACCCTCCCTTTCCTTTCCTTCCCCTCCTAAAACCATAGGCTTTGTTTGGGAGTTTGGAGGGGAAGGGAAGGAATGGGATCCAAGGGGAAGAGAGGGGAGGGAAGGGGAGGAAATTGGAGGGTAACCCCTTCCCTTGTTTGGGAGTAAAAAAAATGGAATGGGAGGGAAATGGAGGATTAATGAGATATTTTTACCATTTTATCCTTTTTTTTTAAAATCAATATAATTATTATACATTACTAATTAAATTAAGTTTAAAATTTCTAAAAATTATTTTCTCTCTCTAAATTTAAAATTTCTAAAAAAAAACTAATAATGTAATTTTTAATAAAAAATATTCTCCCTCTAACAATTAATTTCTCCTTCTAAAAATTATTTAAATGAGGGTAATTAAGTAATTTAAAATGTTTTAACCCTTAAAACCCCCAAGTTGGGGAACTTCAATTTTAATAAAGATGAGGGTTTTGGAGGGTTTATGAAAATCTTTCATTCCCTCCCCTCTCTTTTTTAAACTCCCAAACAAGGGAAGGTATCACCAAAATCTCTCCTTTCCATCCCCTCTCCTCCAAATAAGAACTCCCAAACAAAGCCTTAGGCTTTGTTTGGGAGTTTTGAGGGGAAGAAAAGGAAGGGAATCCAAGGGGGAGGGAAGGGAAGGAAATCGAAGGATATTTCATTCACTTGTTTGGGAGTTAAAAAGATGGTAAGGGAAAAAAATAGAGGGTTAATGAGATATTTTTATTATTTTACCCCATTTTCAAAATTAATATAATTATAATATCTTACAAATTAAATTAAATTTAAAATTTCTAACAAAATTATTTATGTGCTTTTCACAATACTAGAAAATATCATATTTTCGACGAAATTTCTACATTGCAAATAGGGGTGAAAGTGGGCTGGGCTGGGCCGAGCTTTGCCCCGAAAAGCCCTTAAAAGCCCCAAGCCTATACAAAAAAATTTCAATTTGGCATGGCTCGAGCCTAGTACGAGTCTAACTGTTAGCCTGACTTGGCCTATTTATAAAAAATAAATGGCATGGCTTGGACCATTAGCCTGTTAATTTTTAACTTGCATGTAGAACCATGAATCAACTTTACAAAATACTTAAATTCTGTTGCTAAAACAAAAGTCACAATTTCAACGTCCAAACAGAACCATGAATCACAACAAAACTCATCATAATCTGCATTTAAGTCACTTTCAAAAGCTAAATGCTCAAACTATATTTCATCATATCCAACAAACAAATCTATACTATGTAAATTAAAATAACTACATGAATTCAACAAACACATCATGATACTTATAATAGCCAAAAACTTCTCTTCATCTTCTCTCCACTACAAATACAATTCCAAGATTACATAAGTTGGCAAACAATTTCTAGATGTAGAAAACAAAAAACAAGAATAAAGAATAGAAACAAAAAAAAAGATTAAGAAACAAAAATATTTTAATAGATTCATATAGGCCATCTCACATGCTGAAATGTTGGTTCCTCTACATAAAAAATAAAGTCAAATTTCTATTAAAATTTAATCGAATATAATTAAATTATAAAATGATTTCAATTGGTTAAATTTATATCTTATGTTTTTTCTTCAAGTCATACCTATTACGTAGCCAATCTCCACCCTATATTAAAGCTTGAATGGTATCTTCAACCAAGCTAAAATGATAGGCATCAATAACTCTTCCTCCAGCACTAAAGGTTGATTATGATGGTACTGTAGAGATTGGTACAGATCTTACGTCACTCTCAAAGATAGTATTGGTGAGGGAACGAACCTAACTCCTTCCACCATCTACTTAGCTCATATGCACCAACTGAACCATCATCATTTGGTACTTCTATGAATACTATTATTTTATTTTATTTAAAATAAATAATATGATATAGGCCGACCTGAAGGCTTATAAAAACATATCATCTACTTTCTAAATAGGCTTCTTTAAAAGCTCGGGCTGTTCTATTTGACTATATATAATAGGTCAAGCCCGGCCTGATATAAACTAGGCTGTAGGCCCCAGTAAGCTGGCTCGACCCACTTTCACCCCTAATTGCAAACAACGAAAAAAATGTCACCAAATTATTTTTTCGTCGGAATACTTTTCGTCGAAAAATGACGTAATTTGTTCACTGATGAAAATCTTTACAAAAATAAAATTTCTATCGAAAATGTCACCAAAATTTGACGAAAATGATTTCCTCCATAAAATGTTTTAAAGGAAAAATTTGACGTAAATTTTCCGTTCAAAATTTCAATGGAAATGTGTTCTGATCAAAATTTCGACGGAAATTATTTTGATAAATTTTTTAAAGGAAACGTAACATTCGAAACTTTCGACAAAATTTAGATTTTTTAAAGAATTTTGTCAGAGTATTTTTTTGTCAAGATTTTTTATCGAAATATTTTTGTTAAAATTTTTTACAAAAATATTTTCGTTTAGAGAATTTTTGACAGAAATGTGCTCCGTTAGAATTTTTGATGGAAATATTTTTTATCAAAAAACCTGACGGAATTATTTTTCGTAAAAAAATTTAGGATAGAAATGTGTTTCGTTAAAAATTTCGTTGGAAATATTTTTTTTGTCAAAAAGTTTAATGAAAGTGTTTCCGTCGAAAACTTTCGACTGAATTTGAATTCTATAAAGAATTTTAATGAAATTTTTTCCCGTCAAAACTTTTCGATGGAATTCATAAGAAATTTCGATGAATATATTTTTTGTGAAATATTTTGACGAAATTTAGATTTCATAAAAAATTTGACAAAAAAAAAATTTCCGTCAAATTTTTTTTACAGAAATGTATTTCGTCACAAATTTTGATGCAAATATTTTTCATCAAAAATTTTTGCGGAAAATTTTGATGCAAATATTTTCCATAAAAAAATTTTACGTAATGTTTTACGTTCAAAATTTCAATGGAAATGTGTAATGAAGAAAATTTCGACGGAAATTGTTTTGTCAAAAACTTTAAGGGAAATGTTTCATTCGAAACTTTCGACGAAATTCAGATTTTGTAAAGAATCTTGTGAGTATTTTTTTTGTCAAACTCTTTTATCGAAATATTTTTCGTCAAAATTTTTTACAAAAATATTTTCTTTCGAGAATTTTTGAAAGAAATGTGCTCTATTGGAAATTTTGATGAAAATATTTTTTATTAAAAAAGTTGATGGAATTATGTTTCGTAAAAAATTTAGAATAGAAATGTATTTTGTTAAAAATTTTGACGGAAATTTTTTTTACTCAAAAAGTTTAACAAAAATGTTTCCGTCGAAAACTTTTGACAAAATTTGAATTTTGTAAAGAATTTTGATGAAATTTTTTTCCGTCAAAATTTTTCGATGGAAATGTGTTTCGTTGAGAACTTTGATTGAAATATTTTTGGTAAAAAATTTCGATGAATATATTTTTTTGTTACATAATTTGACTAAATTTAGATTTCGTAAAAAATTTGATACAACAAATTTTCCGTCAAAAGTTTTTTACATAAATATTTTTAGTCACAAATTTTGATGCATTTATTTTTCATCGAAAATATTTGGGGAAAATTTTGATGGAAATATTTTCCATAAAAATATTTGACGTAATGTTTTCCGATCAAAATTTCCAAGGAAATGTGTTCTGATGAAAATTTTGACAGAAATTATTTTGTCAAAAACTTTAAGGGAAATGTTTCATTCGAATCTTTCGACAAAATTTAGATTTTGTAAAGAATTTTGACATAATATTTTTTGTGTCAAAATTTTTTATTGAAATATTTTTCGTCAAATTTTTTACAAAAATATTTTCTTTCAAGAATTTTTGACAGAAATGTGCTCCGTTGGAAATTTTGATGGAAATATTTTTCATCAAAAAACTTGACGGAATTATTTTTCGTAAAAAATTTAGGATAAAAATGGGTTTCATTAAAAATTTCGACGAAAATTTTTTTCTTTGTCAAAAAGTTTAACAAAAATGTTTCCGTCGAAAACTTTCGATTGAATTTGAATTCTGTAAAGAATTTTGATGAAATTTTTTTCCGTTAAAATTTTTCGATGGAAATGTGTTTCGTTGAAAACTTTGATTGAAATATTTTTGGTAAAAAATTTCGATGAATATATTTTGTTGTGAAATAATTTGACTAAATTTAGATTTTGTAAAAAAATTGATACAAAAAATTTTCCGTCAAAATTTTTTACATAAATGTTTTTAGTCACAAATTTTGATGCAATTATTTTTCATCGAAAATTTTTGCGGAAAATTTTGATGGAAATATTTTCCATAAAAATATTTGACGTAATGTTTTCCGTTCAAAATTTCCAAGGAAATGTGTTCTGATGAAAATTTTGACGGAAATTGTTTTGTCAAAAATTTAAGGGAAATGTTTCATTCGAAACTTTCGACAAAATTTATATTTTGTAAAGAATTTTGACAGAATATTTTATGTGTAAAAATTTTTTATCGAAAAATTTTTCGTCAAATTTTTTACAAAAATATTTTCTTTCAAGAATTTTTGACAGAAATGTGCTCCGTTGGAAATTTTGATGGAAATATTTTTCATCAAAAAACTTGACGGTGTTATTTTTCGTAAAAAAATTAGTATAGAAATGGGTTTCATTAAAAATTTCGACGGAAATTTTTTTTTCGTCAAAAAGTTTAACGAAAATGTTTTCGTCGAAAACTTTCGACTGAATTTGAATTCTATAAAGATTTTTGATGAAAATTTTTTCCGTCAAAATCTTTCGATGGAAATGTGTTTCGTTGAAAATTTTGATTGAAATGTTTTTCGTAAAAAATTTCGATGTATATATTTTTTTATGAAATATTTTGACGAAATTTAGATTTCGTAAAAAATATGACACAAAATTTTCTGTCAAATTTTTTTACAGTAGTCAGCAATTTTGATGCAAATATTTTTCATCGAAAATTTTTGTGAAAAATTTCAATGGAAATGTGTTTTGACGTAAATTTCGACGGAATTTGTTTTGACAAAAATTTTAAAGGAAATGTTTCATTCAAAACTTTCGACAAAATTTAGATTTTGTAAAGAATTTTGACAGAATATTTTTTGTTTTATCGAAATATTTTTCGTAAAAATTTGTTACAAATATATTTTCTTTAGAGAGTTTTTGACAGAAATGTGCTCTGTTTGAAATTTTGATGGAAATATTTTTTATCAAAAAACTTGACGGAATTATTTTTCGTAAAAAATTTAGGATAGAAATGTGTTTCATTAAAAATTTCGACGAAATTTGAATTCTATCAAAAAGTATAACGAAAATGTTTCTGTCGAAAAATTTTGACTGAATTTGAATTCTGTAAAGAATTTTGATGAAATTTTTTTTCGTCAAAATTTTTCTATGGAATTCATAAAAAATTTCTATGAATATATTTTTTTGTGAAATATTTTGATGAAATTTAGATTTCGTATAAAATTTCCGTCAAATTTTTTTACAGAAATATTTTTAGTCACAAATTTTGGTGGAAATATTTTTCATTGAAAATTTTTGCGGAAAATTTGGATGGAAATATTTTCCAGAAAAAAATTTGACGTGGTGTTTTTCGTTCAAAATTTCAATGGAAATGTGTCCTAACCAAAATTTTGACGAAAATTGTTTTCTCAAAAACTTTAAGGGAAATGTTTCATTCGAAACTTTCGACAAAATTTAGATTTTATAAAGAATTTTGACAGAATTTTTTTTGTGTTAAAATTTTTTATCGAAATATTTTTCGTCAAAATGTTTTACAAAAATATTTTCTTTTGAGAATTTTTGACAGAAATGTGCTCCGTTGGAAGTTTTGATGGAAATTTTTTTTATCAAAAAACTTGACGGAATTATTTTTCGTTAAAAGTATAGTATAGAAATGTGTTTCGTTAAAAACTTTGACGGAAATTTTCTTTAGTCAAAAAGTTTAATGAAAATGTTTCCGTCGAAAACTTTTGACTGAATTTGAATTCTGTAAAGAATTTTGATGAAATTTTTTCCAGTCAAAATTTTTCGATGTAAATGTGTTTCATTGAAAAATTTGATTGAAAATTTTTCGTAAAAAGTTTCGATGAATATATTTTTTGTGAAATATTTTGACGAAATATAGATTTCGTAAAAAAATTGACCAAAAAAATTTTTCGTCAAAATTTTTTACAAAAATGTTTTTAGTCACAAACTTTGATGCAAATATTTTTCATCGAAAATTTTTGCGGAAAATTTTGATGGAAATATTTTCCATAAAAATTTTTGACTTAATTATTTTTCGTCGAAACATTTCAATGGAAATGCATTTCGTCTAAATTTTGGACGGAAATATTTGCGTTGAAAGTTTAGACGGAATTTAGATTCTATCAATAATTTTGACTGAATTTATTTTCCGTAAAAAATTTATGTGACTGATTATGGCAAAATCTAGTTTCATCTTTAATTTCGTCCTTAGTTTTGACGAAATTTTTTTGACGTATATGATTTTCATCAAAAAATTTATCACTACTTTTGACGAAATATTTTTCATCGATAAATTCTATTGGCATTTGAGACTTTTTTAATAATGTCACATTTAAAAATGATTTACATTTATGTAGTTTTCGCATTTTAATCCTAAGGGTAGATAAGTAATTTTTAATATTTCCCCACTTAAATCCCCCAATTTCTTTCCCTCATTTTTTAAGGGTTTTATTTTTCTTATGTTGGATGAGACAATTTTTCTAATGCAACACACAAAAAAGTGGATGTGACCCACTAAAAGAGAGAGAGAGAAATAAAAAAGTGAGTCCACCCATTTTTTTGTGTTGCATGAGACAATTTGTTTCATGCAACATAAGAAAAATAAAACTCTTTTTTAAAACTCATAAACAAAGGAAGGGTTTACTAAAATCCTCCCTTTCCTTTCCCTCTTAAAACCAACTTTCAAACAAAACCTTAGAGTATTGTCAACGCACCGAAACAACACTTTCGAACCAACCAAATCGTATCAAATGGCCATAGTTTACCTAGTTGAGTTGGTCATTTTTTAAATCGAGTTCATTCATCCACAAAACTGATCTGGTGGAAAACTCATGTTAAGCAAATGAGCACCGTTATTAAAAATCGGCTCGATCCGGCCGGTCAGACCAGTTGATTTAGGAACCAAATCACTAATTGGTCCAGTGTAGTCAATTGATTGGCCATGTATATAACCCAATCAAGAATCGGTGAACCGATCATGAATTGAGTTTTATCGGTGCTAATCTGTCGCCTTTTTTTTTTATGGAAAATCGTAAAGCATTAAATTTATGGTCTTTCTATTTATATGGTCCTTATTTAGTCCATTTCTAATTAATGTAGGATTTCATTACTATCACTTGAATTCCAAAAAATTTAATTTATGTGGCGTTTGGTAGGAGTTTTATTTTCAGATTCCCAAGAAAGTGAGGATGGTATTTTAATTTGTCGATGTTTGGTAGAAAATTTTCCCAGGAAATTTATTTGCCCATGATTTTGTTTTGTGTGAAAATTGTGACCGAAAACACCATCCAGCACGACTCCTAAACTCAATAAACCCATAATCCTCTTCAATGGTGATGGTCTTCTTCCTCCTCTTGTTCCTGCACCAGCACGACTCCTAAACTCAATAAACCCATAACCTTCGACTGACTAGTTTGCGTATTCCTAATGACTTTGTCCGAGGTCACCTACAAACCAACAAAACCCTCACTTTAGTAACGCAATAGAACCACCCACACGATCCTACACACAAATATGCAATCTATCTAAATCAATATGCAACACAAGTGGAAAATCAGGCAAAACCTACATTTACATAGCAGAGAACCCTATTGGCCTTGACAGCAAACAGAGAATACAAATCGCCATCAAAAGGAACCACAAATTCACAAAAAATTATCTTAATTCCCATTCACCTAAATTTCATGGTTGAATCAGCAAAAATAAAATAGATTATTTCGATTTAGTGGGGTCTGTGCCTCGTGGAAGTGAGCAAAACAGGTATAGAGGTAATTCTCGTCCATCCAATACTGCAAATCCGGTGGGAAATTGTTGAAGCCCAACTTGATGAGGAGAACCAGTCCCGTAAGCGGAAGATGAACGATGGGATTTCAAAGAAGCTGAGGTTATTTTTGTAAAAATACTCTAGATTCCTATTAATATTTAATAATTGGAAAATGTTATACTTACGACCTATTTTCCTTTACAACCTCTTACAACCAATATCTTAATCGTTGATTTCCGTTAATCAACGGTTAAGATTTTCGCCAATAAAATTTATTAATTTACAATAAATCTTAACCGTTGATTGACAGAAATCAACAGTTAAGATATTGGTTGTAAGAGGTTGTAAAAAAAAATAGTTTTTAAGTATAACCTCTCCTTTTAACAATCAATCAAACATAGAATCAGAAACTTAAGCAAATATTTCCAGTAATATTTTGGTCTGGCAAGCAATTTTTTGTTAATATTTCTAGAAAATTCATTTTTCTACCATATTTCGGCGATTCTCACATAAAAAAGAAATTTCTTCTGCCAAATGCTCCCGAAATACTCTTGCACCTTTGCGTGTGAAATCTCAACTATTTTAGGTTAAAGAGGATTTTTTTTCTGTTTTGCTTGACTTGGGATGGATAGACCATTAAGTAGTTCAATAAAAGTTCCCACAATGTGTAGGGTATAGTAAAAGGCTAGATTTATGGTAGATACAGGTATTTTGCATTTGCAAAAGACTCATGACATGATTAGAACATATGAACTTGGGTCACATGATGCAAAACAACTGTTGTGCCAAGACTCTCCTTCATGGACAAATGTTCTCATGACGTAAAATAAGCGTATGCCAATTGCACAAATTCATGAGCAATTGGCTGTCGGTTTCTCTAACTCGTAATTTAAGATTTTTCAAAAGAAATTTTTATTATTCATCACAATTTGGGATAGACAGAGAAGAAGAAGCAAGATATTATTATTATTATTAGGTAAGGCAATATGATTTAGTTTACACGCAACTTCTAAGCTTTTACAGCATCAATCTCATGCCACACATGTACACAGTCCAATTCAAGAAATTTAGCAATCCTGTTTTGCTAAGAGTTACAATGATTAATCTGAAAGTTAAAACGGCCTACAAGCTGTTGAATTTACCAGGTTTTGCCTTCTTTTACGGGAAAGTTACCTATTAACTGTGCCAGTTGAGTTATGTTCTTCTCGCAAATTTGCTGTTTCTTTATTTTTTTAATTTCAAAAACGGATTTTAAGATTTCTCCACTGGTGTTAGCACAGTAAATCTCTCAATACCAAGTTTCTAACACAATTACATGTCAAGGACTCGAATTGAAAATCACCTGTTAAGTTGAAATAAACCCGTGCTAATTGATCCAAGTACTTGGCTCAAATAAGAATTTTAGAACGGCAGATAAATATAACAGGGATTTCTTTATTCAAATTCTAGGAAGGGTCCAAGGATGAAAGAGAGAGAGAACATGGTTACTCTAAAATCTAAATGGAATAGTTTCAAACTCTTAGGCAATACATTTAGCAAATTCAAAACCAAAGGCGAAACTCAAATTATTTAGTATATTATAATCCCTTTATGACATTCAGATATAGTTCTTGGCAACAAGGCAAAGATGATTCTTCTTGTGTCGGGCAAGTCCTGGAAGCCCATCAGTGTCTATGTCTTCCCTGTTCAACTCTGCAGGCATTTCCCAATCAAATAAATTAAGAAGGTTTGCAGTTATAAGCTCAACTGTGGCAATTCCCAATGGTATGCCTGGGCAAATTCTACGCCCTGCACCGAATGGAATTAGCTCAAAATCTCGTCCCTTAAAATCAATATCATTGTTTAAGAATCTCTCAGGGTAAAACTCTTCAGGGTCTTTCCAAGCTTCAGGGTCCCTCTGAATGGCCCAAACATTCACATACACTAATGTCTTGGGTTGTATTTCATACCCATCTATAATGAAACTTTTATTGGTTTCTCTTGGTACTAGTGGTGCTGGTGCATAAAACCTCAGTGTCTCTTTTATCACTGCCTTCAGATATTCAAGCTTTTGAATATCATCTTCATCTATAAACTCTTTCTTGCCATAGAGACTCCTAACTTCTTCTTGAGCTTTTTTCATCACTCTTGGGTTCTTCATCAATCCAGTCATTACCCAAACTGACGTGGCTGCACTTGTATCAGTTGCTGCTACAAGTATGTCCTGTGATTGTTCAAGAACGAGCAATTATAAGCTTGTATCAGGGAAATTTCCTTTATTTTCTTTTTTCTGTTTACTTGAAACTTGATTTTGAATAAAATATCATCAAAGTCACACACCACTCTAAATATGGATGATGATGAAATGGTTTCTTAGATATCAGATGACTAAGGATTGATGGTGGTGTAATGTAAAAGTTAAAGGTGGTGTGTTAGTCAAGCTCGTACGAGTCATGCAAGTTGAATTTCACAGTGTTTTATACGAGTCATAGGTAAATCCATCTAATTCTAATACTTTGACGGAATCCATTCTGTAATTATTTCGAGTGAAGGCTAGAATTCTGTAGTCTAACAATTTTAACGATTTATGAAGTTCTGAACATATGAGCTATAAAAAGAAAAATAGAAAGAAAAAAAAAATAAAAAAAGAAGAAGAAGAAGGAAAAACATGAGAACATACCATGATGACAGCTTTGATGTGATCATTGGTGAGGTCAATAGACAGGCGACCCTGCTTCTTTAGCTGAAGTAACACATCAACTATATCCTCGTCTTCGGTTTCTTTCTGCCTATTAGGATTAAGGTGCTCTTCAATGACTTGTTGGAAAAACACATCCAATGCCTTGTAAGTGTTTTCAAGACGAGAAAATAACCCAGTGAGTTTATCAATCCACCCCATGAAAGGAATATAATCTGAAACAAAGAAGGAAAGGAACATGGCCTGTGACTCATTAAGCAGCCCATGGAACTTGCTTCTTTCTTCTCCTTCCTCTTCATATTTTCTCCCAAAAGCCATCCTACAGATTGTGGCACTTGAGACAGACATTATGATCTCACTCAAGTTCGTAACTTTGGAAGAATTAGCATGTCCAGATATCTTTTTGATCATTTGCTTGACCTCAAATTTTCTTACATGGGAAAAGCTAGAGATCCGTTTGGAGCTGAAGAAATGGACTACACAAATTTTTCTGATTTCTCTCCAGTATTCATTATAAGGGGAAAATATCATCTCTAAACCATTGTAAGACAATTTTTGTTGGCCAGTGGAGGGAGGTCTACTACATACATCATGATCATGGTCTTTGAGGACCTCTTTTGCTAGTTTAGGTGTGGAAATAACAATGGCTTGCTTAAAGCCAATTTGCAAGGAAAAAAGGGATCCATAGATCTTTGAGAGCTTCCATAGTTGAAAATGGAGATTTGAACTATCAAGTTGATGAAGATTGCCAATGATGGGAAGGCCTTTTGGACCTGGTGGGCGGGTTGATGGGTTCTTAATGGTTTTATATAACTGCAAAAGGACCCATACCAACAGAGGAAGAGCTAGAAGCAAGTGCAGAAATGACACCATTGTGGAAGAAAGAGCTTTCCAGACCTGTGACTCGGATGTGTTCAAATGCATATATATATCTCACCTCTGCTTTGTACATATATCCAGAATGAAAAATAATTAAAGTGAAGGGGCATATGAAAAGTCAAGAAAGTGCATTTTAGCTTGAGGAATTTTCTAGGGATAATTCTTTGGCGGCGGCGTGGAATGCATATCATGATCCAAATAATATGATGTATTCAATGTAAAAGTTAGATCCGAAGAACATTCAAGGGGGGTTTGGTGGGACATCCTCACAGTAAATGTCCACTTTGATAAACATCCTGACAGTAATTGCCACATTGACAAAATGATTATGACTCAAAGCGTTCTATTGTTGACCAGGATTTTTTTTTTATCAGAATTTTTGGCCATATACTCTATCATTACGGGCCAGCTTATTTTCTTCTTCTGTTGTAACTTGATTCTGATCCAGCAGAAACACTTTAATACATGCGCGTCACGTGATGTAATAGGGTTGGAATAGCAGCGTATGTGCTTGACTCAGAATAGAAATACTTTAATGCAAGTGTGTTGGTTTTGGTTTTGTTTTGTTTTTGTTTTTTTTACCATTCCTTGTTATCCAAAAAATAAATAAATAAACTGATAGCCTTATGCTATTGATTCACCAAGAAATGGAAAGTTCAAGTATCTAAATTATAACTCAGCAATTCGAGTTTGCTAATTACTCCAGAATTTGTTACGGACGTAAGATGCTATCTCCTCACACCTCTCTTTCCTAATATACTGAAACATAATTGAAAGTTGGGCCCAAAGGCTACTGGCCCAATTAACATGAAAAGAAATAACATGAAACATGCTTAAAGGCTACTGGCCCAATTACTACTTTCAGCACCCATGTGCCTTGACTCACTCCTCATTGCTGACTTTCTTATTGACACCTAATGGCCACGTGTCTCAACAATGTAGTCTTCAGCCCACTTAGCTGGCATTCTGATCCTACTTCCCCTTCGACGTGGTATTTCCTCTGGTGCCTTCTGTCCTGTTTCTTCCCCTGCTTTACCATAAGTGTTCGTCTCCTCCCCTCTTGGTGGCAAGCCCGTGTTCATCTCCTCTCCACCTGGTGGCAAGCCCCTATCAAATCCCTCCACCCTTAAAAAATCGATCTTGTCCTCAAGATCAAACTGAGGAAAGGCCTGGCAAAACTCCGAAGCTGAGATCCACGATGCGTCCTCCAAAGGTAAGCCTCTCCATTGCACCAGGACTTGCAAGTCCGAACCTTTTCCACTCGCCAGGGTACAGGAACGCAAGATCGCCACTGGATCAGTCACGAGATGGTCGTCCCAGGTTACTATCGGTAGTGGTTGGTAAGGAAAGGACCCATTTTGGCAAAAGGCTTTCAGTAGAGACACATGGAATACAAGGTGGATGCGCGACCCAGCTGGCAGTTCCAACCGACATGCAACAGCTCTGATGTGTGTCGTGATGGGAAAAGGCCCATAGTACCTGCGGCGTAGCTTAGAGTAAGACTGATTTGGAACTGATTTCTGCCGGTAGGGTTGGAGTTTGACCAATACTTGGTCGCCGACAGCAAATTGGATGTCCCGGCGGTGCTTGTCCGCTTGGTTTTTCATCCACTGCTGTGTCCGTGCAAGGTCTCTCTGAGGTTTTTGATGACAACATCTGTAACATCCCGCATAATTAGTAAAATACATAAGTACTATAGGCTATGTGTACATGTGTAGATTTCGGATGTATGGTTATGTGTAATGGCTTGTGAATTGGTTGACCTTTATCCTTGGATAAGACTAAGGTAATTAATTAAATTAAATCATAGGAAGATACATATGTAGACATATCTTATGAGTAATGTGAGTGTGTGTTAGAAGGCATTAGTGTTTGGATGTGGGCTAGTGTGTGTGTGGACTTGTTGCTTTTGGATTTGTGATTGGATCCTTTTGTGTGTGTGGCCAATGGCCCAAGGATGGCTCTTGGATCAAGCCAATTCAGCCCAAAATTGTAACCATTCTTATTTCCCCTAAGCCTTGCCCATTTAGGGTGTCTTGTGCATCAAGGAACAACCACTTGGCTTAATGTTTTTCCCTCATTTTTGCGCACAAGTAAGGGTGAGTTAGGACCTTGAAATCTGCCATTTTTCCCTTGTCAAAACCGCCACCTCATCTTGCTTAAGCATAACTTGATTTAAGCCTCATTGCATGGTAGACACATGTGCATTTTAGCATGATCTTAGGCTGCATAATTCTCCATTTTGGGCGCACATGGGAGGGGCTGGATGCAGATTTTTTTTATGACACAAACTGCCTAACTTGTTGACTTGGATAACCACTTACACCCTCCATCATGAGACTGCATTGTGCAGATTTTTGGTAAGCTTTTGCAGCCCTTCTTGAGTCAAAACTCTTCCTCCTTCCACATGCATCATGAGTAGGGTCTTGGGACTGCATTCCCATCATTTTTGCGCAGAGGGCAGCTCCATAAAACCAGAATTCTTGGCTGCCACAAAGCCCTCTTGCTTGTGGACTTAGTGAACCTCCCTCACCCCTCTCATTGTGCGCATGGTTTGGCTTTTTATGCAGAAGTTTTCTGCACAAGGACAGCCCCAATATGAGTGTTTGGACTGTCACAAATCTACACTCATGATGCACCTTTTTCCCTCATCATTTGCGCACCAAGGACTGCACAAATGCAGATTTTTGGGCTGTCACATGGTTAGTTACTTGTTGACTTAGCAAAGCCCTTGCATGTGCTCATGATGCACATCTCCCACTCCTCTCTATGCGCAAATCATGGTCATTTGTGCAGAAATTTCTCTGCCTTGGACAGCCCTCAAAGCTGAACAAATCTTCCCTCTTTCCTTGCATGTAAGTAGAGTAAACTAGAAGCAAACCCTTGCTTAATTCAGCCCTTGTATGCAGCCCCATCCCCTCAAGCAATCAGAATTTTTCCATGATGAATAATCATAGCAACCTCCCCTCATTTCTCCCTTTAAATGTGCGCATAAGGGAGGGCTGCCCTCACCTTACATTCAGCCAATTTTCTTTCCTCATCTCCTCACTCTCAAAACCGTGTAGCATAGGGACTTTGGAGAAAGAAAGACTTTGCTTAAGACAACTCACACTCCCTCACTGTCCAGCCTTGTCTTCAACCTTGAAACTGTCCAAGCTTGCTCATCATCACCTTGTTTGCGCATAGGACCTCCTAGGAAGAGAGGACTTGTTGTGAGGTAGAGCTAGAAGGGTGTGGTGAAGTGTGTGCTACAAGAGGTAGGCCTTTAAACTTTGAAATCTTTCTTTGTGTAGCCAAGTATGTATGCTTAAATGTCTCCTTGAGTATGTGTGGTTTTGGACTCAAGTATAAGCATGATAAAAGTAGAATGATGGAGCTATTTCATAATGATATGTATGCATAGAAACCTCTTGGTTATGTTCGAACTCATGCCCCTGTTTCCTTGTATGATTATGCCACTGTTTTGAAGAGATATGTGCCACTGTTTTGATGATGTAATGCCATTGTTTCGGTCCCTCAAAATCACAATGTTATGCCACTGTTTCTGCACTTAAAAGCCACTGTTTCTGCACATTTTATGCCACTGTTTCTGCACATGTTATGCCACTGTTTCTGCACTTAAAAGGCCACTGTTTTAAGTCATCATATGCCACTGTTTTATGCATAATGTGCCACTGTTTTAGTCATCATATGCCACTGTTTTTATGCATAAAATGTCACTGTTTAAGTCATTCCATGCCACTGTTTTATGCATAAAAATGCCACTGTTTTAGTCCTTCTATGCCACTGTTTGTATGCATAAAATGCCACTGTTTTAAGCTATAATATGCCACTGTTCCACTGTCCAAAAACCAAGATTTATGCCACTGTTTTGGAAGTTCAAAGTGCCACTGTTTCTGTTTTAAAAACGCCACTGTTTCTGCTTTAAAAACGCCACTGTTTCTGTTTTGAAAACGTTTAAAACGTCACTGTTTTGCTGCTGTAAATGCTCACTGTTTTGCTGCTGTATGCTCACTGTTTTGCTGCTGTAAATGCTCACTGTTTTGCTGCTGTATGCTCACTGTTTTGCTGCTGTATGCTCACTGTTTTGCTGCTGTAAATGCCCACTGTTTTGCTGCTGTATGCTCACTGTTTTGCTGCTGTATGCTCACTGTTTTGCTGCTGTAAATGCTCACTGTTTTGCTGCTGTATGCTCACTGTTTTGCTGCTGTATGCTCACTGTTTTGCTGCTGTAAATGCCCACTGTTTTGCTGCTGTATGCTCACTGTTTTGCTGCTGTATGCTCACTGTTTTGCTGCTGTAAATGCTCACTGTTTTGCTGCTGTATGCTCACTGTTTTGCTGCTGTATGCTCACTGTTTTGCTGCTGTAAATGCTCACTGTTTTGCTGCTGTATGCTCACTGTTTTGCTGCTGTATGCTCACTGTTTTGCTGCTGTAAATAGCCACTGTAAATGATTAGTTTTAATTGATTTAGGTGCGCTTAAGAAGTGAGAACATTTCGCTGCCGTTGGTAATATTTAAGGAAAGCTAAGGTAAGTGTCAGGCGATGATGCCTAATGTAACTATTGACTACTGGTATAGAATTGTAACATGATGCTCCATATGCCGTAAAAATATTATGTTCCATTATGATGAAAGGAAACTGCCAAAAAAATGTGCCGTGATGACTATGAGGTAAAGACGTTATGTGGCAGCATAACGCATATGAAAGGTATATAAGCATGCATCTTACATTATTCCGCATTTTTACGCTTTGTGTGTGAAAGCATAGCATGTCATGCATGTAACAAGATCATATAGGCCTTGTTTTAGAATAGTTATGTACAGGACCATGTGTTTGAGCAAGCATCATATAGGCATCCCCAAGGTACCGGGGTATGGGACACTTGGCATCAGTCCGCATAGGCCCACAGATGGAATCCACATGGAGCTCAGGTGCCAAGGGTATATTTGATTCCACTGTGAAGTGCGCGCACGACGGTGCTAAAAGCGCAAAGGAAAGACGTTATATACGCAATATATGAATATGATACAAAGGAAAAGGAACAAGGATATGTTGAAGTGACTGTTTATGATTTTGTGCCTAGTTAATATTGTTATATTACTGGTTTTATTGCCACACTACTGGGATTATTCTCACCCCTTCGGGGCTGCTATTTTCCTAAATGGCAGGAGGACATAAAAGCACATGAAGACGTGATATTTTGCTGATGATTGCTGATGCGTGGATTATCAGTGTTGCTGTTTGTTTTAAATGGATAACTGTAATGCTAAATGTTTTGGTACTTTTGGATGACTGTAGTCTTTATCATGATTATGTTAGCTTGAACTTTTGTGAACAATGACTATTTTGGAAAACCGTTATGAAAAGAATTTAAGTGTTGAAAATTTTTATACGGATTTGTATGCTGCTTGTTAGCTCATGTGACGTTAACGACTCTAATTCCGCTTAGCAAACGACTCTCTTGGATGCATACAAGGGAGGGCGTTACACTAATTGGTATCAGAGCAGTTTGGTCCATGGATTTGCTTGTGATTGATTGAATTGACTGCTGTTTGTGTTTATCTGCTGATTGACTGTCTAAATGTGCTATAGTTTAAGTATATATTAACTAGGATAGTTAGATTGTTTAGACTAGTCTGGGATAAGACACGGATGCATAGCTAACTTGTCCGAATTGAACTCGAGTACCTACTTGGGACTGCTGCCATGAATAACTTGCGGTGAGCCTGACCAACTCATTTCCTGATATTGTGAGTGCAGAATCATGGCGGGTGGTCGCGGTTCAACTCGGGGAAGGACTGGCGATGCGGAAGAGGATCTTATCACCACCATTGGGGGACTGGCAACGTTCATCCAAAATATGAGCCAAGAATGGCGCGACCATAGGCAACAGAATCAGAACCAACCCCCACTGCATGAAAATGCAGAAGAAATTGCCCGTCGGAGGTTGAAAGACTTCCGCAACTTCCAACCACCTACTTTTGAGGGTGAAGACAACCCTGAGGCTGCAGCAAGGTGGCTGCAGATGATTGAGCATATTTTCGAACGCATGGCATGCCCGGAAGCGCAAAAGACTGATTACGCGTCGTACCAGCTGATGGGAGAAGCTTTAACTTGGTGGACTGGTGCAAGGGCTCTGCTGAGAGCTCAGGACGTGGAGCTGACATGGGCCGTATTCAGACAAGTATTCCTGGATAAGTATTTTCCTAAGGCAATGAGAAGGATGAAGCACACTGAACTGCTGTCGCTCAGGCAGGGTAACATGACAGTCAATGAGTATATTACTAAATTTGGGCAGCTGATCGAGTACGCCAACTTTGATCGGAACATCTACGATGAAGAATGGCAGGTAGAGAAGTTCGAGAGCGGATTGCATCCGGAAATCCGCAAGCTCATCTTAACGACGGCTAATCGTACACTTCCCGAACTCATCAACCAGAGTCGTCAGGCAGAAGGGATCATTCTGGAAGCCAAGAACTTGAACAAGCCACCACCACAATTCCACGGAGGAAACCGAGCAGGCAGATTCTTCAGGGCGGCACCTGGTAGGGGTCGAGGCAGAGGTACGCCGTTGCAGGCGCGGCCTGGAAATTTTAAGAGAAACTTTACGATGGGTCAATCGTCGACTGGACGTCAGGGCGCGACTGTTTGTGCTACATGTGGAAAGAATCACTTTGGAGTCTGTCGCAAGAACAACAATGCATGCTTCAGATGCGGCCAGCAAGGTCATTTTGCTTACAAGTGCCCCCAGAACGCTGACCAACAGCCTCCGCAAGCTCGAGTGTTCACATTGGATGCAAACGAAGCGCAGAAGTTTCCCAATCTGATCAAAGGTAATGTCACTTTGAATGGTCACCCAATTTCTGTTATCTTTGATTCTGGAGCGTCTGGCTCTTTTATGGCAAAGCATACTGCCTTGAGAATAGGAATCACCCCAACCCCGTTACCCTATGAGTTACACATCAGCACACCTACGGGAGGATCGTGCACAGCCTCAGAGATCTGCAGAGGTGTTACCTTGCAATATGAAGGGAACACATATACAGTTAACTTGGTGGTTCTGCCGGTATTCAACTTCGATGTGATTATCGGTATGGACTGGTTGACGGAAAACGGGATAACTTTGGACTGTCGAGCAGGGAAAGTCATTGTTCCTGCGAAGGATGGTAATTTTCAACCTTTCTCTTTCATTTCCTTATTGCAAGTTAGTAAAGAGCTCCGCAAGGGAGCAGCAGGGTATCTTTTGTCGATCGAGGCTGAGACCTCGATTGACAATCGAATTCAGGATGTACCGGTAGTTAGAGAATTCGAGGAGGTATTCCCGGATGAAATACCTCGATTGCCTCCTCATAGGGAAATAGAATTTTCGATCGAACTTGTTCCTGGAGTCGGACCAATCTCTATTGCCCCGTATCGCATGGCGCCGTTGGAACTGCGCGAGTTAAAGAAGCAGATAGAAGAGCTTTTGGCAAAGGAATTCATCAGACCGAGTACTTCTCCATGGGGTGCTCCAGCTATCTTGATTAAGAAGAAGGATGGAAGCTTACGTCTGTGTGTAGATTACCGCCAGCTGAACAAAGTCACGGTGAAGAATAAGTATCCGCTACCGAGGATTGACGATTTGATGGACCAGCTGAGAGGAGCCAGAGTCTTTTCCAAGATAGATTTACGATCGGGATACCATCAGATCCGGGTCAAACCGGAGGATATTCCGAAAACAGCTTTTAGGACTCGTTATGGGCACTATGAATATCAGGTGATCCCATTCGGACTTACGAATGCGCCAGCGGTGTTCATGGACTACATGAACCGCATCTTCCGCCCATTTCTTGATCAGTTCGTTATTGTGTTTATCGACGATATCCTGATTTACTCAGCTAATGAGGAGCTGCACGCGGAACATCTGAGGATTGTCTTGCAAATCTTGAAGGAGAAGCAGTTGTACGCGAAATGGTCAAAGTGCGAGTTTTGGCTTAAAGAGGTCCAGTTTCTGGGCCATGTCATTTCATCAGAAGGTATCGCGGTGGACCCCAGCAAGGTTGAAGCTGTTATGAATTGGGAACGACCCAAGTCTGTCACTGAAGTAAGAAGTTTCTTGGGTCTGGCTGGATATTATCGAAGGTTCATCCAGAATTTCTCTCAGATAGTGCAACCCCTTACTCGTCTCACTCGGAAGGATAAGCCTTTTGAGTGGACTGAAGCCTGTGAAGAATGTTTCTTGGAGCTAAAGAGCAGATTGACGAGTGCCCCCGTACTCACGATTCCGGATCCTACTCGAAGGTTCGAAGTTTACTGCGATGCGTCGCTGAAAGGACTTGGATGCGTGTTGATGCAGGATCGTATGGCGGTAGCTTATGCATCTCGACAACTGAAGTCTCACGAAGAAAATTATCCTACGCACGATTTGGAGTTAGCAGCTATAGTGTTCGCACTTAAAATCTGGAGGCATCACTTGTATGGTTCGCAGTTTGACGTGTTCAGCGATCATAAGAGTTTGAAGTACTTGTTCGACCAGAAGGAGCTGAATATGCGGCAACGTCGGTGGATGGAATTTCTGAAGGACTACGATTTTGAACTTAAATACCACCCAGGAAAGGCAAACGTGGTAGCTGACGCCCTGAGTAGGAAGACACTGCACACTGCAACCCTGATGATGGAAGAATTGAAGTTGTTCGAGGCCTTTCGAGACTTGAACTTATCGGTAGACGAGAGAGGAAGTAGCATAAGATTGGGAAATATTAAGGTGGAGAATGAACTGATCAGTAGAATTAAGGAGGCTCAGAAGGATGAAGAGTTAGTCCGCGAGTTGGTGGGTAACCAAGAGGTAGTAAAGGATGAGAATGATGTCTGGAGATTCCAAGGACGGCTGGTTGTGCCGAATGAAGAGTTGAAACAAGAAGTTTTGCAGGAAGCTCACAAGGGTAAGTATGCAGTTCATCCTGGATCCACGAAGATGTACCATGACTTGAAGACCTCATTTTGGTGGCCGGGTATGAAGCGTGATATTGCGGAGTATGTATCTCGATGCTTAACTTGTCAGAAGGTGAAATACGAACATCAGAGACCATCGGGACTCCTTCAACCTTTGGAGATTCCCGAATGGAAGTGGGACAGTATTTCGATGGATTTTGTAGTTGGACTTCCGCGGACGCGAGAAGGATATGATTCTATCTGGGTGATTGTCGATCGTTTAACGAAGTCAGCTCATTTCTTGCGTGTTAGAACCACCTTTGATACAGAGAGGCTTGCCAGAATCTATTTGCAGGAGATTGTGAAGCTGCACGGAGTTCCTACAAGTATTGTCAGTGATCGTGATCCCAAGTTTACATCTAAGTTTTGGGAATCCTTTCAAAGAGCTTTAGGGACCCAATTGAGGTTGAGCACTGCTTATCATCCGCAGACCGATGGCCAGACGGAACGCACCATTCAAGCCTTAGAGGACATGTTGCGAGCATGTGTTTTGGAGTTAGGAGGCAGCTGGGATAGTTATCTTTCGTTGATTGAGTTCGCTTACAACAACAGTTACCACTCCAGCATTCAGATGGCACCGTATGAAGCTTTGTATGGGAGAAAGTGCAGATCCCCTTTATGTTGGACGGAAGTGGGTGAGCGAAGTATGTTAGGACCCGATCTAATTCAAGAAACATCCGAACAAGTAAAGAAGATTCAGGAGAACATGCAGAGGGCTCAGGCCAGACAGAAGAGTTATTACGACAAGCGTCATAAGCCTCTATCTTTTGAAGTCGGAGACCATGTATTTTTGAGAATCACACCTACATCGGGACTCGGAAGGAGAATGGGAGTTAAGAAGTTAAGTCCACGGTACTTAGGACCGTATCTGATTATGGACCGGATTGGAGAGTCTGCATACCGGTTGGCTTTACCACCCAATCTGTCAGGAATTCACAATGTATTTCATGTGTCACAGCTACGGAGGTATCTCTCTGATCCATCTCACGTGTTACAGCCGGAAGAAGTGGAACTCAAGGAAAATCTGACTTATCAAGTGCAACCATTCCAAATTCTTGAAAGATCCGTCAAGCGACTCCGTTCTAAAGAAATCCCTTTGGTGAAAGTATTATGGAACAACAGATCGGCAGCTGAGGCCACTTGGGAGCGCGAGGACGACGTTCAGAAACGCTATCCAGAACTGTTTAGCTCTTAAGTAAGTTTAATTTTGCGGGCAAAATTCCTATTTGGTGGGGAGAGTGTAACATCCCGCATAATTAGTAAAATACATAAGTACTATAGGCTATGTGTACATGTGTAGATTTCGGATGTATGGTTATGTGTAATGGCTTGTGAATTGGTTGACCTTTATCCTTGGATAAGACTAAGGTAATTAATTAAATTAAATCATAGGAAGATACATATGTAGACATATCTTATGAGTAATGTGAGTGTGTGTTAGAAGGCATTAGTGTTTGGATGTGGGCTAGTGTGTGTGTGGACTTGTTGCTTTTGGATTTGTGATTGGATCCTTTTGTGTGTGTGGCCAATGGCCCAAGGATGGCTCTTGGATCAAGCCAATTCAGCCCAAAATTGTAACCATTCTTATTTCCCCTAAGCCTTGCCCATTTAGGGTGTCTTGTGCATCAAGGAACAACCACTTGGCTTAATGTTTTTCCCTCATTTTTGCGCACAAGTAAGGGTGAGTTAGGACCTTGAAATCTGCCATTTTTCCCTTGTCAAAACCGCCACCTCATCTTGCTTAAGCATAACTTGATTTAAGCCTCATTGCATGGTAGACACATGTGCATTTTAGCATGATCTTAGGCTGCATAATTCTCCATTTTGGGCGCACATGGGAGGGGCTGGATGCAGATTTTTTTTATGACACAAACTGCCTAACTTGTTGACTTGGATAACCACTTACACCCTCCATCATGAGACTGCATTGTGCAGATTTTTGGTAAGCTTTTGCAGCCCTTCTTGAGTCAAAACTCTTCCTCCTTCCACATGCATCATGAGTAGGGTCTTGGGACTGCATTCCCATCATTTTTGCGCAGAGGGCAGCTCCATAAAACCAGAATTCTTGGCTGCCACAAAGCCCTCTTGCTTGTGGACTTAGTGAACCTCCCTCACCCCTCTCATTGTGCGCATGGTTTGGCTTTTTATGCAGAAGTTTTCTGCACAAGGACAGCCCCAATATGAGTGTTTGGACTGTCACAAATCTACACTCATGATGCACCTTTTTCCCTCATCATTTGCGCACCAAGGACTGCACAAATGCAGATTTTTGGGCTGTCACATGGTTAGTTACTTGTTGACTTAGCAAAGCCCTTGCATGTGCTCATGATGCACATCTCCCACTCCTCTCTATGCGCAAATCATGGTCATTTGTGCAGAAATTTCTCTGCCTTGGACAGCCCTCAAAGCTGAACAAATCTTCCCTCTTTCCTTGCATGTAAGTAGAGTAAACTAGAAGCAAACCCTTGCTTAATTCAGCCCTTGTATGCAGCCCCATCCCCTCAAGCAATCAGAATTTTTCCATGATGAATAATCATAGCAACCTCCCCTCATTTCTCCCTTTAAATGTGCGCATAAGGGAGGGCTGCCCTCACCTTACATTCAGCCAATTTTCTTTCCTCATCTCCTCACTCTCAAAACCGTGTAGCATAGGGACTTTGGAGAAAGAAAGACTTTGCTTAAGACAACTCACACTCCCTCACTGTCCAGCCTTGTCTTCAACCTTGAAACTGTCCAAGCTTGCTCATCATCACCTTGTTTGCGCATAGGACCTCCTAGGAAGAGAGGACTTGTTGTGAGGTAGAGCTAGAAGGGTGTGGTGAAGTGTGTGCTACAAGAGGTAGGCCTTTAAACTTTGAAATCTTTCTTTGTGTAGCCAAGTATGTATGCTTAAATGTCTCCTTGAGTATGTGTGGTTTTGGACTCAAGTATAAGCATGATAAAAGTAGAATGATGGAGCTATTTCATAATGATATGTATGCATAGAAACCTCTTGGTTATGTTCGAACTCATGCCATTGTTTCCTTGTGTGATTATGCCACTGTTTTGAAGAGATATGTGCCACTGTTTTGATGATGTAATGCCATTGTTTCGGTCCCTCAAAATCACAATGTTATGCCACTGTTTCTGCACTTAAAAGCCACTGTTTCTGCACATTTTATGCCACTGTTTCTGCACATGTTATGCCACTGTTTCTGCACTTAAAAGGCCACTGTTTTAAGTCATCATATGCCACTGTTTTATGCATAATGTGCCACTGTTTTAGTCATCATATGCCACTGTTTTTATGCATAAAATGTCACTGTTTAAGTCATTCCATGCCACTGTTTTATGCATAAAAATGCCACTGTTTTAGTCCTTCTATGCCACTGTTTGTATGCATAAAATGCCACTGTTTTAAGCTATAATATGCCACTGTTCCACTGTCCAAAAACCAAGATTTATGCCACTGTTTTGGAAGTTCAAAGTGCCACTGTTTCTGTTTTAAAAACGCCACTGTTTCTGCTTTAAAAACGCCACTGTTTCTGTTTTGAAAACGTTTAAAACGTCACTGTTTTGCTGCTGTAAATGCTCACTGTTTTGCTGCTGTATGCTCACTGTTTTGCTGCTGTAAATGCTCACTGTTTTGCTGCTGTATGCTCACTGTTTTGCTGCTGTATGCTCACTGTTTTGCTGCTGTAAATGCCCACTGTTTTGCTGCTGTATGCTCACTGTTTTGCTGCTGTATGCTCACTGTTTTGCTGCTGTAAATGCTCACTGTTTTGCTGCTGTATGCTCACTGTTTTGCTGCTGTATGCTCACTGTTTTGCTGCTGTAAATGCCCACTGTTTTGCTGCTGTATGCTCACTGTTTTGCTGCTGTATGCTCACTGTTTTGCTGCTGTAAATGCTCACTGTTTTGCTGCTGTATGCTCACTGTTTTGCTGCTGTATGCTCACTGTTTTGCTGCTGTAAATGCTCACTGTTTTGCTGCTGTATGCTCACTGTTTTGCTGCTGTATGCTCACTGTTTTGCTGCTGTAAATAGCCACTGTAAATGATTAGTTTTAATTGATTTAGGTGCGCTTAAGAAGTGAGAACATTTCGCTGCCGTTGGTAATATTTAAGGAAAGCTAAGGTAAGTGTCAGGCGATGATGCCTAATGTAACTATTGACTACTGGTATAGAATTGTAACATGATGCTCCATATGCCGTAAAAATATTATGTTCCATTATAATGAAAGGAAACTGCCAAAAAAATGTGCCGTGATGACTATGAGGTAAAGACGTTATGTGGCAGCATAACGCATATGAAAGGTATATAAGCATGCATCTTACATTATTCCGCATTTTTACGCTTTGTGTGTGAAAGCATAGCATGTCATGCATGTAACAAGATCATATAGGCCTTGTTTTAGAATAGTTATGTACAGGACCATGTGTTTGAGCAAGCATCATATAGGCATCCCCAAGGTACCGGGGTATGGGACACTTGGCATCAGTCCGCATAGGCCCACAAATGGAATCCACATGGAGCTCAGGTGCCAAGGGTATATTTGATTCCACTGTGAAGTGCGCGCACGACGGTGCTAAAAGCGCAAAGGAAAGACGTTATATACGCAATATATGAATATGATACAAAGGAAAAGGAACAAGGATATGTTGAAGTGACTGTTTATGATTTTGTGCCTAGTTAATATTGTTATATTACTGGTTTTATTGCCACACTACTGGGATTATTCTCACCCCTTCGGGGCTGCTATTTTCCTAAATGGCAGGAGGACATAAAAGCACATGAAGACGTGATATTTTGCTGATGATTGCTGATGCGTGGATTATCAGTGTTGCTGTTTGTTTTAAATGGATAACTGTAATGCTAAATGTTTTGGTACTTTTGGATGACTGTAGTCTTTATCATGATTATGTTAGCTTGAACTTTTGTGAACAATGACTATTTTGGAAAACCGTTATGAAAAGAATTTAAGTGTTGAAAATTTTTATACGGATTTGTATGCTGCTTGTTAGCTCATGTGACGTTAACGACTCTAATTCCGCTTAGCAAACGACTCTCTTGGATGCATACAAGGGAGGGCGTTACAACATCCCTTTTAATTAACAGGGTATCCACAGCTTCAATGGGTGTAGCCTCTCCATCATAGGGCTGCAAGTGTAACAGCCCGTTGTACATCGGTATTGTTAACATTAATTATGATATTAAGCGCAGTTACAATCATAACAATTCATTTATAAAAATGCGAATAAACTTTTTCCGATTATTACGCGAGCAGTTGAAAACATAAAAAGCGTAATAATTAAAAGCTGTGACCGTAACTGTAAAATCTTGCGGAATACTTATATATACTATTTTTATAGCTTACTTTACTTATTATAAGACACTAAGGGGTTCCCATAAACCCACTTAGCCAATTTCACGCTTTTGCGTTTTTTACACATCCGAACATGGTTCGGTCTTTGAATTTCTGCGGACGCACAGTGAAAATTCAGTCCTTCATATCTTGCTATCTTTCTTTCTTACTTAATTAACTTTCTAGAAAGCTATCACACGCTTGGTTCCGAGCTCGTTTGCTCCGGTTATCGCCGTTTGAAGTTGGATAAGCAAAATCGCCAACCAACCCCAAAATAGCTTCAGACATCCCTCACTCCATGAATTACTGCACCGAATCAACTTATCCATATGCTCTCAAAATTTTACAACATATACTAGACACCTCAATCTTCAATTTGATATATCATACGCTTAATTTGACTAAGAAATGAAGCGGGAATAAAACTCCCAAAACAGACCAGAACAACCCCCAAGTGTAGGGCAAAATAGGGAAGCAACATTCTATGGCCTCCACAGGGCTGCGCACAACTATAAAAATTCTAATACTTTGACACAATGTAGGGGACATCTCAAGCTTCAAAACGGCGTATGGCACGTCCCTATCGGACCTCTATGGAGGGAGATATGCTCTCCCGAAGTTCACCTAAAATCTGCCAATTCTACAGAAAATTCGCCAGAGTTTCCTTTGTGTTTACAAAAATCCCCAATTTGCACGAGTAGTTATGTGACCTCAAATGTACCTAATAATCATCATAAATCATTGGGTGGCACACACAAGGACCAGTAATCTATGAAGCACAGACACTTCAAAAATCCTGACGTGTCGTGTCCGACACTTCCCGACACTCTCGGACACTCCGACACTCCCCGACACTCCAACACACATTATAGAAATTCAAAAAAACGTTCAAATGTTGATTTGCGTTGAATTTTTAGTTCCAACTATTAGATTCGTTCGATTACGATTATCATTTTATTGAGTTTAATATAAATATTTGGGATATGTTATGTTTCTTTGCAAAATTTATGAATATTATAGGTTTAGATTCATTTTTTTGTTAAATTATTGAATATTAAATATAATATATACTACATAAATTAAAAATATTATTTAATATCAAAACGTGTCCTAACGTGTCGAAATCTAACATTTTTTAGAATTAACGTGTCGGAGTGTCGTGTCATATCGTGTCACGTGTCCCGTGTCGGTATCGGTGCTACATAGCCAGTAATTCCTTGGGGCTCTTACAACCCAAAACAGTTCATATTTATTACACAATATGGCTCACTTTAAATCCTTAAATAGTTTCAATCACCAACTTCAATTTCATGCATATTTTCATCATACAAGTAATCATAAACTTAAAATAGGCCTAAAGCCCTTCCATCATAGTAAATCATGCATCCATTGTATAATTACAACATTTAACTTACATGTTACAACTTACAACTCATAACTTGAATTTATATCTTACAACATAAAACTTAGAATGACAATTATGACAAGACTTAGGCAATATACATATTCATGAACAAATAATGACAAATACTTCATGATTCATCCTATGGACCTCTTGCCCGCCACTCCTGTGCCACTGCTACCTCCTGAAATAAAGTCCCCGGTTTACTAGGTGCCCAAAATCCCTAAGATTGTGGGCTGAGTTGCTACTGTTTAATTTATGTTTGGGCACGCAAGGTAAGTGTTTGGTGGTGAGACCTATTGTGACTATTAGCTAGCGTATGGAATTTTGAATTGTTGCTCACATGTGCCTTGGACTGTATTCTGTTATATGATTATATGTATTCTACCTATGAATGTGACAATATGAAAATTCTATTATGAGTAGTAATTGTTATGCGGCAGCTTGATATTGAGAATACATGAAAGATATGTTATTATGATGATGAGCTAGTCATGCATATGTACATCATAATTCATCTGTTTCTTTTGTGTGTGCGAAGCATATCATGGCATATAGTATTATGCATTCATATTGGAAACCGAAGTATATAATATAAGTAAGCATATGATTGAGCACGCATCATATAGGCATCCCTCCGGTACCAGGGCATGGGACACTTGGCTTCCGTCCGCATAGGCCACAGTTGGAATTCACCTTTGAGGGAGCCAAATATGGAATCTCCACCGTGTATGTTAGTACGCGCACGATGGTGTTATGAGCGTACATTATGAAGGAGTTATATATGCACTATGATGATTATGGCGTTGTATACGCACTATGATGATGTTTAGTAGCTGCTCCGAATTTAAATGTTGATGCGACTGTTTTGGAATTTTGTACCTTGCCTAATATTGTTGTTTTACTAGTTTTACTATCACACTACTGGGATTTTTCTCACCCCCTTTGGGGATGCAATTTCTATAAAATCGCAGGAGGACGAAAGAGCATATGAGGATGTGGTTATATGGATATTTGATGTTAATTGCTACTGTTTGGACTGTCTGCTGTTACTGTTTTGTCTGTTGGATGACAGTATTATTTTATTATTTTGAGAAGCTTGGACTACTATTTGGAACATGTTTTAATTCTCTGTTTTTAAGGTTTTGTAATCTGTTTGGACCTTGGAAAGATTTTGAGTACGTTTGCGAAAAACAATTTCTTAAGCGCTTTAAATGCTGTTTTCTAAACTATTTTTGGTAGCACTTTGCGGGTTCCGCTTCTGGGGCTACAGACCTCCAATTTACTTATAATTTATATGCACGCGTAGTCCCAGGTGTCTAGTTTCAGATTATATAAACTTTACAATGAAATTATGTAAGCACGGATTTTTATGGTTTTTGCAAGTCAGGTAGTTTTGGAACATTTTCACTGATTTATCTCTTATCTTGCGAGTTCTGTTTCGGGAGCTCTACACCTCCGAACGAAATAATTTTTATATGCACGTAAAGCCCGGATGTCTAGTTTTTTTGTTTCAAAGAAGATCTTTTAAATTTTTTGTACCCGATTGTATATGATTTTTACAATGCAGTAAGGTTTTTCAGGAAAACTACTATTTCAACAAGAAATGTATTTTTTTGAAATTCCACTCTGATTTCATTAAACCTTTAGATTTCAAACTAAGAGTAAATTGATAACATGAAAATGCAGTTCTGTATTTAATTCAAATCCACTGTGACTCTAATCCGCTTAGCAGACAACTCCCTTGGACGCGTACAGGGGAGGGTGTCACACAAGGGGTCCTCAAGGATCTTCCACCCCAAGTTCACTTACATGTGGAATATAATTTCTAAAACAGTTTACACAATATATATAAATTCCAAAATCAGTGTAATGCACAGATAATCATGTCATGTGGGTCAATATAATCTACTGGCAAAAGAAATGCAGGAATACCTCTATTACCTACATACAGTGCAAGACGCTACTTGCATCCACCCCAGTCTCACCATCTTGTATGACGCTACATACTCAGGCTTACCGTCAAAGTGGAACAACACATTCATATTATAAGACCCTTACACTTAACATTTCAATAGCATTTCAATCATCAAAGCATGAAAACACAGCATGCATGTAACACCCTGTGTTAACCCGGTTTGTTAACATGTCATCATATTAAGCCACGCTTAATTTAAAAATGCAGAATATCTTTTTCTTTTCAATTATGACATCATTATCTTTACCAAGTTGAATTACTTAATTCATTTTCATAAAATATTTCCTGTATGTAAATTGCAAGACAGCTAACTGAAATACCTCATGATATAAATATAAAGTGTGTATCTAAGGTCACAGAGCTACAACACATAGACCGGACAATATCCTGATACATTATACAACTAACGTCTGAAAACATAAAGACAAGTCAATGTGGCATGGATAATCCCCATGCTCACCAAATAAGGCATCATAGCCCCAACAACAGTCTCAACTCAAATATCATAATAATGACAGAAAACATAAACAGCAGCCAATTTCCAGTCATGTCAGCATACAACAAGTATATAATCAACTAAGCTCTGGCCTCCTGCCGCCAGAGGCATCAGCCCCCCAAGTTACCTAAACCTGAAATAAGCGTCCCCAAACGTGGGGTGAGATCTCTAAACAATAAATCTCAGTAAGACAATGGGTCCTCAAGGATCTTCCACCCCAAGCTCACTTACATGTGCAAATATAAGTTCAAAAGCATTTGTTCAATATAAGTTCCAAAATAGTGCAATGCAGCAGATAATCAAGTCATGTGTGTTAATAAACTATTCTACTGATCAGAGAAAAGTGCAGGAATACGTATATTACCCACATAGTACCAGCCCTTGCTGAACTCGCCTACAGGACCACCCCTTGGCCTCCTGTCTAAGCATAACACCACATACATGTTGTTGCGAACTCGGTAAGTGTACCGATCGTTCCAAGTAATAAAGTGATAAGTAGAGTATCATTCTCCACGAGGATTGAGGCACCGAAATTATTATAACTATTCCTCTCTTGTTGGATTAACAAAAATGGTTTAAGAATCATTTTGATTTGTGAAATAAATGAAAACAATTTAAGAAAATGAAATGATTAAAAAGTTCGTTTAGAAACTCAAGAATAAAGATTTAAGGTTAAGAAAAATAATTGAGAAAATATTGCAGTAAGAGAAACAAACACATTGACGATCCCCACCTTGTAATCTGAATTAACATTTACATTAGATTTACCCATTGATCAAACGATTCACCATCTTTTAATTAATTGGTTAAGCCCTAATCTCTTAGTGACATTAACCTTCTTTAACCCTATTAGAACCCTAATCTCTTAGTGATCCCTTTCTAGGTTAAACGTTTAAATCGATGAATCTTTCACGTTTGTGGTTCATGTAGCCTATCCCTAGGGCATACATGAACAATTACCATTCTTTCTGTCAGGAATTAGAATCTCAATATCCCTATTACAAACCCTAACCCTCGCAATCCCATTAGAGTGATTAGATCTAAAAGAATTTAAGAGATGAAGAGCAAAGGAAAATAAATTCAATTGGATAAATGAATGTAAAGCTAAAACAAATTACAAGGGGCTCACATCAAGGGTTGTGACCCTCACCACAATAAAAAGAGATCTAGCCAACCATAGTCATGACTGATCTCGAAAAATAAAACATAAATTAAAACAAAAAGAAGAAGAAGAAAAACTAGAAAAGAACTTCGAAGGACTTGAAGAACTTCGAAGAACTCAAGAACACGAAGAATACAAAACTCAGATCTCTCTCCTTTCTGAAGTGTGACGACTTTCCTCTGAAGACTGAATGGAATGGAATGTGTGGAGAAGAACCTTTACATAGGTAGCAACTAGGGTTTCTCTGCGTCTTCCAAAATTACCTCTCTGATGAAACATATAACAGAAACATTAAATTACAATTTATTACATAAACGTTATAACGGAAAGATTAAAGTAGAAATTTATTACAAAAAGTATAACGGAAAGATGTAATTAAAACAGATTTGAATTCAAATTTTGAATTCAAATTTTAATTCAACAGTGGTGCGACCCTCTGGCACCTTGTTTGGTCTCTCGCGCGGTGTTCCCTTCCTTGTTTTTCAAATTTTGAATTTCTTCACATCTTAACCTATAAAAATATAGAATAATCAGTGAAAGTGTGTCTGAACATGGATTATTAATAATTCATCAAAAATAATAATCTTTATTACTGAATTATTGTCAAATCCTTATTCTTTTCACTGTGAAATATCTATATGCCGAAGGCATATCACATGTTATAAGAGATTGCACTTAACAGCTCCATAGAATTTAATAAATAATACATGAAAACACATCATGCATATAAACCATCCCCCCATGAGAAATAGTGGAACCAACAATGGCTAAACCGAGGACACGAAAGCTTACCTTGCAAGCTAACAATCCACAGCCAAGAGTCCACACAGCTCAAAGCCCATACACAGCAGATCACAATCTGATTTAGGACCAGCAAGAATATCAATATTCATAGCTCATAAGCATAAACTCAAAGCCCTTAATCCCTTGATTCCGACTTAGTTAAGTATTTACAGAATTTCAACTCCATCAAAATAGGCCACAAACCCATAATCAAATCTGAATGAACAGTACCTTACTATTCATCGAAATCCCAGAATATCCGGATATATATCGGGGGCAAACTATTATTACATAGAGCCACACCTTGTTTGGTTTGTTTTATTATGTTAACTACTTGATACTTTGCTAAGATTAATCTTTGAGTAAAGCATCAGAAGGTTCTAACTGGTTACTAAAAATGTTGTTTGACCATGCATGAGTATGAATAATCTGCGCTAATGATAATACTGGATTAGAAAGAGATATTAGAATTTGACTATTTATAAGTTGTGATTGTTGAGAGCTCATACCTGTCAGTTTCATTAGAATTGTAGATTCGAAAATGTGATGTCTGCTGATACATAGAATTTTAAGTTTGGTGTATTTTGTAAACACTATAATATCAACTTGGTCAAATCAGTTCATTGCATCTAATGAATATCTGCATTTACAGACGTTTAACACTGGTCACACGTAGGTTTTAGTTGCATGATTCGATTTTCCTGCTGCATGAGTTACAACTGAATTTGTCGAACATTGCATGATGCTCGATCATTGATTAAATCTATTTTATGTATATACTGTTAAAGTAACGTCAGAATTATAGCTGGTCTTCTTGATTAGTTAAAATGAATTGAAGGAAAATATGTTTTAAATCGAGTACTATGTACCTGATGTATACGTTGTCCAAGATTATTATGCACATTTTGTTTATACCATAACACAGAAAAACTAAGTGATGATCATTGTTCCTCATTATACTGTACCATATTTGAATTGGAAAGAAAACTATACTTTGTTAGAAATACCGAGCTTTGAAATTGCACCTACCCACTGCATGATTTGATCGAACGACTAATAGGGAAAATGTGAAGCCATTATTTCTTGTTTTATGTTAAAGGCTGGGATAATCTGTTATCTGGATTAAATAGCATGAGTTGTCCAACTTTGTTAATTAGCATTTTTATTTTTGTCATAACACGAGTTTTTGGAGTATTGCCTATTATGTTCTTACCATGTTGCACCGTATCTGATTCCAAAAGAAAATTTTATATTTGCTATAAATATCGACCTTCTAACTACGCTTATCCACTCTATGATTTGATTGAATGAGTGACGGGAAAACAGTAGATCTATGACTTTCTGGTTCTATATTAAATTTTGGAATAAACTATTGTCTTGATTATATAGCATGTGTGCTCAAACTTCTAAATCTAAAAGGAATATGAACTTCTTTTATCTTCTGTCCTTATTTGTTAAGAATTGTTAATTAATTTTATATGTCATTCAAACTAATGCTAATCCGAACCCTTTTGTTGTACCTACATGGTTCCTTGAGCATTTAATATAAGAACTGAGTGCCAGACGTAAGAGTTGAATTTAGCTTGAACATCCTGATTTTGTATGATTGTTGTTTAGTCGATATACCTTTCAATCTGTGATTTAAATATGTTGTTGTAGATTCTATGTTTAAAAAGTTTGCTAAACCGGTGAAGTATCCCGGAAAATTATAATAAATTCATGATAATTATTAGAATAATATGTAGGACTTGTAAAATGCGTTTCAAGTCAAAATAATGAGAATTGGTGCCAGTACTGATACTGGCTATGAAAAGCGCGTATTGGAAATGTGCTCGGAAAAATAAAATAAAAATATGAAAAATCTTAGAAAAATGATTATGTTAAGATTCCAAAATTTGGGATTAAAGTGCTAAGCGTAGAAATTAACAATAATACTGTGTGATTAACCATTAAGTGGCCTATATATAGGAGTTTTGCAGAAAACCCTAGGCCATATTGTTGCCTCTACGTGAGTTTATGCTGAGCCTTTGTAGTCAGCCGTCCTTGCCACCTTCTCCTCCATTTTGTGAGCCAAGGAGCTTCCTTCTTCTTGGTTTCTTCTCTTTTAACCTTGGAAACACTTGGGTGTAAGCATTGGAGAGTGAAAAAAGGTGTCTTTTCTGAGTTGAGTGGACTGCCTTATGAGGTGTGAGGTTCTGAGTTTTTGGTTTGAAGTTATGGAGTCTTTTTCTTGGCTTGTGAGGCTTCAAGAAGCTTCCTTTGTGAAGAAAGGGCCAAGCCTTGTTGGCATTTTCGTTTCTTTGCAAGTTAGAACTGTGAGCACTTGGTGGGGAGCTCCAAGACTGTCCATTTGCTGAGTTTAAGCTTGGGTAAGCTTCACCACACTTGAACTTGTGTTGTTATGCTTAAAAATGGAACCTTGATGCATGTAACAAGATAAGATGATAACCTAACGCTGGGTAATGCTTAACACACCTAGAAATGCATGTTTAAGCTTCTATAATCGGTAAAAGTTGGACCTTTGGATGATATCTTTGCGAAAAGGCAGAACTGCATTCTGTCGCGAAATATCCGGATATGATATCCGGATATTGATATCTGGATATGGGGTCTCTGATATCCAGATATTGATATTCGGATATGTCCCCGACATATTTCCGGATACTTTGGGTTTTCGATGAACAGTAAGGTACTGTTCATACATAGGTCTTGTATGGGTTTATGGACCCTAGTTTGATAAAGTGGTACTTCTGGAATTAATTATCTAAGTCAGAACCTAAGTGGTTAAGGGCTTGTGGCTTTGTGTGAAGCCTTAAGACATAAACCCTAAAAGGAAAACGTAGTCTTTGAGTTTATACATATGAGCTTTGGTTATTGATACGATTGCTGGTCCAAAATAGATTGTGATTCTGCTGCGTGTTGGACTTGAGCTGTGTGGACTCTTGGCATTGGGTAGTGAGCTTGTAAGGTAAGCTTTCGTGTCCTCGGCTTTGCCATTGTTTGGTTCCACTATGTCCCATGGGGGGATGGTTTATATGCATGCTGTGTTCACATGCTTTTATACTTGAAAATGCTATTGAGTTGTTATATGCAATGTGCCTTTATGATATGCATGTGGTGTCCACCTATACGGTAAGCCTAAGTATGTGGTACATACAAGAGGGTGAGGCTGTGGGTGAGGTGCAAACGATGTTCCTTTTACTACTATGTGGGTAATAGACGTATTCCTGCATTTCTCTGGCTAGTAGAATAGTGATAACACATATGTCATGAATATCTGTTGCACTGCATAGTTTTGGAACTTATATTGAAATTAATGCTTTTGAACTTATATTGCACGTGTAAGTGAGCTTGGGGTGGAAGATCCTTGAGTACCCCTTGTCTTACTGAGATTTCTTGTTTAGAGATCTCACCCCACGTTTGGGGACGCTTATTTCAGGTTCAGGTAGCTTGGGGGATTGTAAGAACCCGCACCGTTAATTAAGGTAATTAATTATGATAATTAGGAAATAATTCTGTAATTGACCCTAATAATTATTATGAGGCTCTAATAATTATAGTAAGTGAGTAATAATGTTGAAAGTCACTTTTCGGAAGAAAAGTGCAGATACCGGTTCTGCTAGTCGATATAAATGCGTACCGAAAAAGTATCCCGGAAAATTATTATAAGTGCATGATAATTACTAGAATAATATGTAGGACTTGTACAACAAGTTTCAAGTCAAAATAATGAGAACTGATGCCAGAACTGATACAGGCTATGGAAAAGCGCGTACTGGAAAGGTGCTCCGAAAAATAAAATAAAAATATGCTAATTCTTAGAAAAATGAGTACGATAAGATTCCAAAGTTTGGGATTAAAATGTTTTGCATAGCTATTAAGGCTAATATTGCTCGTTTATGACTTAAATGGCTATATATTCATTAGTTGGCCCAAAACCCTAGGTAACTACCATTTCCTACGTGAGACTCCTTGTGTGGCTGACCAGCAACACTGTTCCATTGCCTTCCTCCATCTCTTTGAGCCAAGTTATCACCTTTTGCTTGATTCTTCTTCCTCTTTGCTTGTAAACACTTGATTGTGTGCCTTGTGAGGGTGAAGCCCAGTTTCGTTGAGTTAAAGGTTCTGGTTGTGGTGGAGTGTTGTTCTTGGCTTGTGGGGCTTCAAGTAGCTTCCTTTGTGATGAAAGGACCTTGCTTGTTGTCATTTTCGTTTGCCTTTTTAGTCTGAACCTTGGAGGCAGTTTGGGAGCTCCAAGAACACTGTCATTTCTGTTTGGAGGGCCTTAGGTAAGTTCCCTCACTTGATCATGTGTTTTAATGCTTTAAAGATGGTATCTTGGCATGTTAAAGAGATAATTAAGTAACCAATTGGTATGTGGACTTAAAAAATAAATTAAGATGCATGCTTTAACGTATTTTAGTGTTAAAAGTTGGACCTTTGGTGGATATTTCACGAAATGCAGAAATTGCATTATGTCGTGAAATATCCGGATATGTGTTCGAGAAATATCCGGATATTGATATCCAGATATGGGATTTTGTGATATCCGGATATACTATATCCGGATATGTCCCCGACATATATTCGGATATTCTGGGTTTACGAGGAACAGTAGCTTATTGTTCATCCAGAACTGAGTATTGGGGGTTTATGGACCCTAGATTGATGAAGTTGAACTTCTGTATTAATTGAACTAAGTCAGAACTAAGTGGTTAAGGGCTTATGGCTTGTATGGAGCCTTAAGACGTAAAACGTAAAGGAAAGGCGTTGTCTTTGAGTTGTATGCGTATGAGCTTTGGTTAATGATATATTATTGGTCCATAATAGATTGTGATACTGCTGTGTTTGGGCTTTGAGAGTGGTTGGACTCTTGGTTGGGATAACTAGCTTGCAAGGTAAGCTTTCGTGTCCTCGGTTTAGCCATGTTGTGGTTCCACCATGCCCCATGGGGGTATTGTTATATGCTTGTTGCGTTACATGCTTTTGATATTTGGAAATACTGTTAAGCTATTATATGCAATGTGCCTTTATGATATGCATGTGGGTCCACCTATATGGTAAGCCTGAGTATGTAGTACATAAAATATGGTGAGGCTGTGGGTGAGGAGCAAGCGGTGTTCCTTGTACTCATGTGGGTAATAGACGTACTCCTGCATTTCTCTGGCCAGTAGATAGTGATAAACACACATGGCATGAATATCTGTTGCACTACATAATTTTGGAACTGATATTGGAAATTACTGCTTTTGAACTTATATTGCACATATAAGTGAGTTTGGGGTGGAAGATCCTTGAGGACCCCTTGTCTTATTGAGATTTCTTGTTTAGAGATCTCACCCCACGTTTGGGGACGCTTATTTCAAGTTCAGGTAACTTGGGGATTGATGCCTCTGGCGGCAGGAGGCCAGAGCTTAGCTGATTATATTCTTGTTGTTTACTGTCATGACTGGATATTAGCTGTTGTTATGTTTTCTGCCATCTTTATGTTTATTATTGTTGAGATTGCTGTTGGGCTGTGTTGCCTTATTTGGTGAGCAAGGGGTTTGTCCATGCCACATAGACTTGTTTATGTCTTGTTTATTTTTTGTTGTAATAATGTATCAGGATTTTGGTCTGGACTACGTGTTGTAGATCCGTGAATTTAGATACTCACTTTATTTATGTAATGATGTATTTCAGTTAGTTGTTTTACAATTTACATACAGGCAGTATTTTATGAAATTGATTAAGTAATCAACTTGGCTAAGTGTAATGACGTCATAATTGAATCAAAGAAAAAGATATTCCGCATTTTAATTAAGCGTAGCTTAATACGATGACATGTAATTAACCGAGTATACACGGGGCGTTACAGGGATGATGCCTATGTTGGCAGTAGGCCAGAGCTTAGTTGATATATATACTTGTTGTATGCTGACATGACTAGATATTGGATGCTGTTTATGTTTTCTGTCAGTGTTATGTTATTTGAGTTGAGACTGCTGTTGGGGCTTTGTTGCCTTATTTGGTGAGCATGAGGATTGTCCATGCCACATTGGTTTGACTTTATGTTTTTAGACTTCAGTTGTAATAATGTATCAGGATATTGTCCGGGCTATGTGTTGTAGTCCTGTGACTTAGATACTCACTTTATTTATGTAATGAGGTATTTCAGTTAGTTGTCTTGCAATTTACATACAGGCGTTGTTTTATAAAAATGAATTAAGTAATCCAACTTGGTAATGGTAATGACGTCATAATTGAAAAGAAAAGATATTCCGCAAATTTTTAATTAAGCGTTGCTTAATACGATGACATGTTAACAAACCGGATTAACATGGGGTGTTACAGATCCAATCTCTTGGTATATATGTATGGTTTGGTACTTTAAGGCCACTCAATTTAGAAGTTCTTATTCATAATGGCATTGTTGGAAGGAGCCAAGTTCATCAGTAAGGTCTTGGACACGCATTCTAGACGTGTGTTGTTTGGAGATGAAAACACCAGCTATTTCCTATACGAAACATTGGTGTTCCCTTAATTTCTTCGTTAAGACAAGAGAATTAGAAAGAAAAAAAATATCACTCCATTTGCCTTCATCTCTCAACTATCTAGAAGTGTTTCTCTCAACTGCCTAATTTAATATTGAGGCTTACTGGTAGAGAATGCTCTCTACTGCTAAGGAAAATCAACAGAATTAAGGAAGAAAAGAAAGAGAATAGAGAATGAAAGATGAGAAAAGAATGCTTCGGTTTATTGAATTGTCATGAAAGATACCATGTCTATTACTCTTATGTATTTTTATACTCTAACTACTTCTAACCACTTTCCACTAACTCTACGTTTCCTTTTCTTTCTTACATGTCACTTTCAATACAACAATTTGTAACTACCTAATGACTACACATCATCTCTTAACCTTATTGGTATTTTCTTTACACGTGTCCCTTTCCTTTTTGCAATGCTTTGTTCTTTTACTTGATCTTCCTCTTCTAATTGTTCTTCTTCTGTTAGTATTGTATCAATACCTCCCCCATTGAAATCAACCTTGTCCTCAAGGTTGAAAGAAGGGTACTGCTGCTTAAATTCTTGGACATTCTCCCATGTCAGGACTTCCTTGTGCATGCTATCCCAAAGGATCTGAACCTGTTGTATCAATTGTCCATTTTCCTGCAGTACACGTGATGCTACAATATCTTTTGGTTGCAGGATTGGTAAACCCCCATTAAAGATGTCCGGCAGAGGAAAAGGTTCAATGCTGTGTTCTCCCTTAAATGGCTTCAACAATGACACATGAAAAGTGTGATGAATTTTGGCAGTAGATGGCAGTTCTAACTTATAAGCAACCTTGCCGACCTTCTTAAGAATAGGAAATGGACCAAAATACCTATGAGAAAGTTTGTTGGACATCCGATCTGCTACAGATGTTTGCCTCTGTACTGGTTTAAATTTCACCCAAACCAACTCACCAACAGCAAAATTGATCTCTTCGGTGTTTATCAGCCTGCCTCTTCATGGTAGTCTGTGCTTTGTGTAAATTGTCCTTCAGTTGTTGTACATG